>CABFOS010144897.1:3864-14921 GCA_900660315.1 Diretmoides pauciradiatus
ATTTTTTGGCTAGACCGCAAAAGCGGGCAGCCCGTCAGACGTGAATGTCGCCGACTGCTGATCATAGTTTGGGTGACAGATGAAGTTACATCATACATCGGTCGACTTTTGCACATGTGACGAAATGCATTCAAGTGCGCCTAGGAAATTTGGGCATTTGCCGATGTTATGGTGTGTTGAATGTACCACTGAGGCTAGGAAATTCCAGTGTTTAGCGGAGGGTTACACCATTGGTCGACTTTTGCCGTAATATATTGTGATGCATTCAAGTGCGCCTAGGAAATTTGGCCACGACTTTCGCTGTAATTGTGATGCATTCAAGTGCCCCTAGGAACAGAAAACAGCTCTCCATGTGCCATGAGGCATGAGGGAGAGCGCACACGGTCCAGGTTTTGACCTAGTCTTGTTGCTTTTGCATTAATGTGGTATCCCTTCGCAACTTTGTGGATCCATAAGCCTCGACAGCTCATATTTTGTTATTCATCTAAATGGTGGAAGGCCAGTGTTTGTTCTCATGCTCTACAAATAAGCATTGTTTTTCTGACAAGTACACCTTAAATAAAGTGTTAAACATAAGTTATGTTGGTACATCAAACTCATGTTTATGTGGATTGCCTTTTTCTGAGTGCTGTTCCCCGTCCAGGTGACAGACTTTGGATTGTCAGTGAAGAAAGGTGGTGTTGGGAGTGAGAACATGATGAATGCTGCGTGTGGGACTCCTATCTATATGGGTATGAAACCTGTACCTACTACAGGACACTTGTACACTGCACAGGTGATCATATAGAACTCTAATTCAAGTCTCATGGCAGAGTTTTCCTTGCCTATTAACCTCTGGGGCAGTAAAAGGTATTTTCCTTGCCTGGTCAATGGATTCCAATAGCCTCGCAGGCTTCAGCACATCCACATACAGTACAAACCCCTCCTCACTGCTGATGTTGCCACCGTAGCCGCTTAATGTCCAAGCCAAGGAAAAACATGCTTTGTATCAGTACGTTTGTTTGTGTATGTGTGTTTGTTTCAGCTCCTGAAATGATAAGCGCTCATGATTACAGTCAGCAATGTGATGTATGGAGCATAGGTGTCATCATGTATATGTTGTAAGTAAACACACACACACACACGTATACCTATACATACATATACATACAGTGAATGGCTAAATGATCTGGGCTGTGTGTCCCTGCAGGCTGTGTGGGGAGCATCCATTCATGTCCAATTCAAAGGAAAACATTTTTGAGAAGATTAAGAAGGGAGAACTCAAATTTACTGGGCCCATCTGGGACACAATCAGTGACGCAGGTGACATTTCAACTCTGTTCTTATTCTTACAAAAGTAAACCTGCGTCAAAGGAGAAACTATAATGGAGTGAAGATGTGTTTCCATTGACATGTGCAGTAGATGTGGTTTTGTTGGGCAATTCAGAATGGTACTAACAAACTCACTGATTGGCTTGAGTCTGTCTCAACAGCAAAACAAGTATTGAGTTGCCTTCTGAAGATAGACCCTGCCCACCGCATCACAGCTAATGAGCTACTAGATAACCCCTGGATTACAGTAAGGCACCGATTCTTCCAGCTGCATTCATCAGCTTCATCAAATGAGACTCATAAAGAACTCATATGGGGTTGGTACTTTGTTCTCCAGGGTGACACTAATAACCCTGCCACGCAGACCAATGTGTTGGAGATGATGCGTCACTTCCGGAACGATCCAGATGGGACCAAGTGCCAGGAGCAGGAAGAGAGTGAGGCAATCACACAGACTTTGGAAGAGTTCTCCCTGACCTGCTCCCAGGACCTCCTGGTACCAAAGCACAGGGTACAGGCACTATACTGGTCTGTATAGCCCAGCTACACAACAACAGCCAGCTTGCTGCTCCTCTTGGGGCTCAAGAATATGTATCGCCTCCAAGAAGTTTAAAATTCTCAAGTCACTACAACTCTTAAAGTTACAGTCTGGCGGTAAGCAGGTATATGATCTGCTTACACGTCAATTAGCTAATGTGGTAATGATCTTGTCTTTGAATAAGACTATCTCACTGAGTCTTAGATAACAGCACTAAGTCACCACCCCAGGGTTCAACCCCTATCCATTATTTAGGGTCCATGAAGCCAGATACTGTATAGGCCTCTCATGTTCCTTTCCGGTTGTGTCTGTAATCTTGAAATAAAGGTAGAAGAAGCCGTGGTCCATCTCCAGCAGGACGAGAGCAAACAGACCAACTGTGAAAGCCAGTTACTCCCTCAACCCCCCACCTCACAGGTCAGTCATTTAAAAGTATATTGAGCCTCTCACAACTCTGCCTTTGGACTACCCAGACCTCAGTTTTCTGCTTGATTGATTTAGTACCGGCAATATATTGCACTGGCCATATACTGTAGGGTTTTATTTCACAGCTTGGTGCATTATTTTAGGCACTTATTTAAAACACCATATTTTTCTTTTCAATTTGAACTGCCTTGTGTATTTCATACCTCCATGCTTATTGCCTTTGATATTCAGGCGCCACTAGATGGTGCCAGATTTCCCTATTAAAGAAGATGGCGCTGATGGTATAGCCATGCAACTGTTGTTTTGAGAGGAATGTTGTAGTTAATGCTCTTATGCAAGATGAATGTGCGATCTTATCCCTGCAGTCCCATACAGGTGTTAAACCCTCCAGGCAGCCAAGTGCAAAGCAGCGCAGGTCTCAGGAGAAGAGTGAAACCAGTTCTTGCGCCTCCCCATCCACCCTCAAACCAGCTTCTAGCCCAAAGAAAGCAGAAGCCCAGAGACCCTCTACCTCCAGTGGTGTTAGGTTTAGCTCCCCGAGACCACCTGCCTGCTCCAGGACGAAGAAGAGCTAGGCCTCAGCGGCGCCGTGTGCCAAAGGAAAGGGCCCCAGCCTGAGGTTCCCCTCAGGTGTGGCAAGGCTGCTGGACACGATTACTGTTACACAGCCAACTGTTCAACAAGTCCTCTGAAACCAGCCCAGATCCAGACTCTTACTATGTTTTGCAATGGCCAGCTAAGAGAGATAGAAAGAGAGAGATAGAAACCGTTTCACTGCTTAACATACCTCTACCTTGCAGTATATCTCTTATGATTATTAATCTTGCCACTCTATTTATGTACAGTATGAATGTATGCTTTTTCCATAACAGGTAAACTGATATTCATTTGAAAATATTACAATTAAATTAAAATATTCTTTATTTATTACGTTGGGCAGAACTAACTATTTACTAGCGGTACACAGGGATGTAATAATATGGTCAATGTACTGTAAGAATATTTTCACTATCCTAATAGACATATTTATAAAGAAAGATTTTACAAATTAATTTAAACAGACATTGCCTTTATCAAAATGGCTAATTACAACTTAAAGATGTTTTGAAATCAGTACTCTTAAGGGAGCTTAGTCTATTTAAGTGTCCAGCTAAATGTTCTGTTTTGCTCTTTTAAGACCTGTGCCAAATATCATACAACAAAGAATTGATATGCAAAAATGTACTCATTTTGTGTTCAATAAACAGACCAAATATATATATTTTTTTGTTATTTGCCGAGAACACTAAAAATGCAGTTTACTGTATATCTAATTTCACAACACCACATTGAGCAATAGGGATTTATTGTATAATAGAGTATTTCTTTTTTGTGTTGTGACCTCTCAATTCCAAATCGCTCTATATGCACTGACTGCACCCACTCTGTGTCAAAACAGAACAACTGTCACACAGGCTGGTTACGCTCCATCTGAATGCAGAGGATTGGGACTGAGGGCAGCCACGGGTCTAATCTCGTTTGGGAGGCCATTGAAAGCAGTAGGAGCTACTTTTGAGGGCACTGCCATTCAAGCACAGGTTTTTCTGCTGTAGAGAGAATAATCCCCAGCATAGATACAACATTAAAGTAGTCAAGCATAACACACAGAGGCTGAATTTCAAATCCAACCATTTGCATCTTGGAAGTGAATGTGCGCCAACAATGGGGGCCGTGTGTTCATGCACAGGCTGTGTTTGTGTTTGTGTGCGTATGCGTTAATATGTGTATGGTGGTTGATCTTGAAGCCAAGGACAAATAACATTTCTCCTTTTGTGTGAATAGGTTGTGGACTTGTAGGTGCATAAATGTTCTTTATCCAGGTAGACTTGCTGTCCTGATGTGTGGTGGCACAGAGAAACACTTTCTCACTGTGTTTGGTTAGATTCAATTTGTATGAAACAAACTGTTCTCGATGAGAATGAACAATTGTCCCAAAAAAAGAGTTAACATTGAATGGAAAGAAACTGCAGTTTATCTGCACCATTGACAAACAAAATGAAAAACATTGTCAACATATGCCATGACTTCTATTATCTTATACTAGTATAAACAGCAGATGGAGCTGTAGTGGGTTACTGAGTTCATTTCCAGGAGTTGATTTGACAGTTGATGGTCATATTGAGCCATTGCCCATTAAAATGATGATGTGCATGTAATGTGTCACAAATTAATGCAGTGCAACACTATCTTTTGGTGATTCATTCAAAGAAGATAACTGGTTAAGGAATGCAACGTTTCAGCTGCTGGTTTATTCAAAGAATACAAATATGATTTGGTTGGTGGAAAAATAGACAACAGTGATTCATTCAGTTTGTAAAACCTCTTCTGTCTTTAGACAAGTGCACTGGATTTGCATAAAGTCTGTTCATACAACCTCCTGTGTGGCTAATGTATTGTCAGACGAGGAGATGGGATTTCAACATATGGTCCTCATTTTCTTGTGCCAGACTTTTAATTAATTATAGGAACAAAATCTCCAAATTGAATTGTGCAAGTGGAATGTGACCTGCAGCAAATTATAGGAACGCTTGTACATGCCTCTGGGTGGAAGGAATTTAAAGAGACAGAAAAACATGAAGGAAAAATGGATGATCTGATGTCTTCATATGTAGTGACAGTAGGTTATGGGGCAGACAAAGTGTTGGCAATTCTTATATTACTAAAGCCAACAACAGCCTCTAATTTTACTCCCATGACTTTGGGCAAAGCTACAGAGAGAAGAGGCAAGTGGGGGGGGGCTGTATGGTGGATAGGTTAGGGGCGTGAGTTTGGGACAAAGCATGGAGGCAAAGGAAATTAGAAAATTCGTCGGAATGGAACCAAGGATGCGCCCTCTGCCCCCCCACCCCCCTCCAGCAGTGCTCCTGACAGATGGGCGTATGGGTGGGTGGGTTGACGGGCTGGGGGGGATTAAAACTCTGCAGCCCATTTTGGAGCCCGGAGAGAGCGTCACTCCTGCAACGTGGGGTGCAGAGATGGCACTTGTGGTGAGAATCATGGGGTGTGTGAACTGGGTGCAAGCCGGCTAATGTCAAAAGAGGCAAGGATGCATCCCCTCCCTTGGCCCCCCCTCTGTTTGATCCACCTTTAACCACAGAGGAGCGTGGAGGGGGCTGCTGGGAAGGGTTGTGTATGTGTGTGTGTGGGGGGGGGATGCATCTCAATAACCTTAATAGAGCTCCCTTTAATTAATCAGCTCATCTGCAGAGGCCCGATACCTGCAGCTGAGCCCCCTCCCCCCCATCCTCTCCCCAAACACAACATCCTCACACTGCTGCCGTGACATTGTGGTAATGAGGTAACACAGCTACAATGTCATGAAAACGTTGTGGAGACGTTATCTGTGGGAGCTCATCACACATGCTGATGTTCCTGATCCCCTTCAATGTTTGCATTACCTTGTGTGTGGGCGCGGGTGCGTGCGTGTACATGTGCGCCTCTTTCTGCACCACCGTGCAACCAAAACAGATACATATGGGTAAATGGGGGAGGAAACCACAGTGCCTCGATTTCCACATAAGAAGAAAGGGGGAAAACCCCGCCTCAAGTAAACATTTGAAACAGATGGCAATTTCAAAGCAAGCCTCATCAATCTTTGTTGACACTATCCCTTTTTAAAACTACACTTATTTGGGATATTTGCAATTATAATACATACTGTAAGCTCATTTGAATATCAAATTAATTACCGAACACACTAGAGTAAATGCTTTTTTTATAAGTCCTTGTTAAAAGTGAAAAGTTCTTGACTGCGGTTGGATGGCGTGTTAATTTACAGTGATATCTAATCCCAAGTTACTTCACATAAAAGGCATTACTATACATATTTTAATGGGGAGGTGGTTGTTTTCCAAGCAATTTTCTGCTAGAGTACATTTTTAATTTATTCATATTTAATTTATTGGTCTCTGCATACCCACTCAGTAAAACTAATCAACACCACGTATGGGCCTCAGTCACATCTCTCTTTGGCAGGCAGACAGGCAGTCTCTGCAGTAGGATAAGCTCTCCCCACTTCTGCACAGAGCTGGGTGCCCTGCATTCAGTCAACCAGGAGGATACCACCTCCAAGGAGACCGTGTTCAATTCTCACAAACAACCTTTTAATCATATGAAAAAAAAGCTAGAAAATGAAAAATGTGCCCGGCCTTGAATGATACAAAACATTTCAATTTCTGTGGATAGTGACCACCGTCACCGCTGTCAGAATATCATCCGCTAGGGGACAATGCCTTTTTCCCCTCTGCGGTGCTCCCTGCCCTCAAACTCCTCTGCCCTTGAATTGGTTTTATGGAGCTTCAGCAGTCATTTAGCACAGTATGACTGGAGTTCTTATCACCTGACTCCACTATACACTCCAAATACCTATCGACCCATTGACACAACTTGAGGAGGGATATACACAACCTTACACATGGAAATGATTTCAGTTAATTACCATTCCTCTTTGACAAGGCAGAGAGGAGGGGAAAAACAAAAGAGCCCAGACAACAAGAGCATTTCTCTGCCGTAATATGCACCATGTGTAATGAGCAGCGGAAAGGTCATTTGACACATTTCTGCCAGTATGAATTCATTTATTTCAAGCAGTTAATTCTGCAGTCCCCTCAGTGGTGCATGGCTTGGCAGTGCATCGTGAGGGTGCATTACCACAAGTGGAGGTTTAGTTTCCTCCCAATAGCTGGTGTTGACCATAGGTCTATGGGAATGCTTGCAGAGTGGTGTGATAGAGAGATGGAGTGTGGGAGAGCCAATCATCTGTTCTATCATAGGAAAATCACCTCCATCACCTTCAGTGTAATTGGAGCATTCATTACAGTTCAGTAAAAACGCAGGTTACAGTACCATTAGATGGGCGATTTAAAAGTAGGCTTCTGGAAAATAAGAGACTTGCGGGGTCATGATACAGGGTCACAGTCAAGTAAATAATTGGAATTAGACCCCTGAGGCATTGGAAAACCACAAAGCTTATGGTCACACACCAAAATACAACTTGGCACAGAAGAGGGGAAGAAATTCAATCACCAGACAGAAAGTAAAATGCCCCATGTGCCCCCTCAACATTACAATAATTCCAATCAGAAAAGCAGACTGTAATTTATCATCTAATATTTGCTATAACCTGGTGAATTTAGAAAGCATCACGATGCTTATGTGTCAACAACTGGAAACTATTTCCTTATGTTAATCATGAGGAAAAGAATTGAATTAATTCAGAAGTCAGATCTATCAGCCTGCATTGGATTTCTCAGACTCATGGAAATGAAATAATGAAGATAATGATAAATAATTAATAATATATATCATTAAATTTCACTGAAGCCTTAATTCCTGTTTGTAAATAGACACCCTTAGTATTCAAGCATCTGATATGAGCGGGTGTAGGAGTACTGCGGGTGTAGGAGTGCACTGCAGGTGTAGTGGCCTCTGCCTCAACTCATAGTATGTTGCATCCAGCTGCCACTAGAGGCCTCAGCCTGGCTGCCAGTGGTGCCACTTAGTCTCCAAATGAATTGTTTTGCTGCTGCTTGGTTCATGTTTTTGTTATGATTTCAAACTTCTCTAGAGGGAAACTTCTCACTGTAAACCACGAAGAAACCAAACGAAATGAGAAACATTTGGTTCATCAAAGGAGGTATATTTAATATGTTTAGGTTTGAAAATGGAGTTATTATTTTGTTTTGTTTGTTCTAAACAAAGGAAGCAGAATAGTGCATAGGAGTATGTACAGGAGTGCTTCACTAATTGTAAACACGCCTGAAGTTGCTACAAATAACATGATTTTAGATTCTCTTTGAGAGGTTTAAACACCCTCACAACAAATCTACACATATTTCGTTGCAGAGCTCCCACTAATGACTACACTTTTGGAGGAGAAAACGCATCCACATTAAATATGAATAAATGCATCATGATGAAACAATTAGGCAATGGCCTTTTATGTAGCCTGTGCACATACACTTGTATGGGTCTGTAATATTTGTGAACATATTTGAAAGAAAAAACAATGCTGTAGTGTAGCATGTGCATAGTGTCTACAAATTAACATCCTCACTCCTTAGTGGAACTGAATGCAATTACTGAGTTGAACACTCAGAAAGTCCAGACAGATCCTCTCTTGATTGAAGTCGCATGATATACAGAATAGCGTAATATTCAATTAGATGTTGTGCCTACACCCTATTGGAAGTAAAGCCCAGTGGTTCATCATGGGATGATCCACGGCCTTGGAGTCAGGAGCGCTCACACAGCCTATGGGTGCACTCTACCCCAGCCCTCTCACCACTCAGGAGGCAGATTGGACTTCTCACTCTCAGCTACTCCGCATTATTGTCCATTATCACACTGTGGTCCATGTGTAAGGTGACACTGGTGCTCTGATGGAGAGGTGACAGGGGGACCTAGACAGCAATAACATATTATTAGCTTTTTTCACAGCTCCACTGGGTTGGATTTACACTGGATATCCAGAGACCTCTGAGGGCAGCCCACTGTCACAACAGCAATGTCCACCAGCAGAGCAATTGCCAGAGATACACAGATGTGTGGACTGAATAGCCATGCACCCACAAAGGCACACATGGAACATGTGGACACACACACACACACACACACAGCATCAGTGTGTCTATAATCAGTGACAGGGCTTTTCCAATTAGCCTCAATGTGCTGTCATTCTTGTATGGTATTGTAATACTTCATGTTCTGGGGCGGACGGACGGACGGACAGACAGACCGACCGACGGACAGACAGACAGACCGACAGACAGACAGACGAGGGGGAAAGCAATTGAACTGTGCATTAGCATCCGATGTGAGTAACAATGCATCCTGTCAAAGTTCATTCAGATTCCATATGAGAGAGAGTGTGGCACATCTGCTGTGCCTGTTTAATGTGTGATGCTCTTGTCCTTGGTAATGTTAACAGTCTCCCTTGTGACTGATGCCTCCTGTCCCGTCCCTGTTTATAAAACAGTCAGAACTTCGTTAAGGGACAATAACATCAGCCAAGCTCAATTATGTTGACATTTTGCTGACATGCAGATTGCCTCTCCTCAATCTTTTTATGTAAAACACTGATGTGCCAGTCACATATGGATGCATGAACTTTAGGAGAATCAATGGTATTGATGACTCATAGATCATACAAGTCAACAAGACTGACACTAGGAGAATGAATTCATTGCATGGGGAAAGTCAATATTAAATTGTAATCATAATCAGACAAAGTGAGTTATGTATAATCAATAGCACAATTATTATAATAGAACGTGTCCTTGCAATGCAGACAATAATCTCATTCAAACAGGCTGTATTGTGCTTATTGTTTGTGTACGTGTGTATGTATGCGTGCATTTACATTTACAGTACAGTTTTACACAGCAAGTAGCAACATAAACAGATTTGGGCAGCTTATTTAATAAAACACAGAGGTAGATCAGCATCAAAGGGAAGTAAATATCTCTTCTAGAACGTATCCCAATGAATATACCAATAATTGTCCACTGATTTCTCCCAGAAAAAGCGTAGGCTATGCTAGCTCATGGGACAATTCCGACATGTAGGGAGAGAAGGACCCTTAACCATTGTAAAACTCCATGAAACCTCTATGAGAGAAAACGTTTCGTCATGATAATATTTTAAACTATGGATGTTCCCCATTTTGTACTGAAATATATTGGAAGGAGATTGTCAGGAATGGAGCACAATATAGCTGAAATCCAGTGAGACAACGGCGTTTGATTGTCCTTTGGTGTATGCTGAAATATTGGCTGGATTGCTGGGGGATTCAGAAGAGCAACACTGAGCTCTCTGCTTCATCTGATGGAAGTGGTCTAATGCAGACCCACTTTTGTCATTGGTCATTAAGTCTCGTCTCGTCTCGTCTCGTTGTCCTCCGCTTATCCGGGTCCAGGTCGCAGGGGCAACATCTTCAGCAAGGAAGCCCAGGAAGCCCTTTCCCCCGCCACTTCCACCAGCTCTTCCGGGGGAATCCAGAGGCGTTCCCAGGCCAGCCGAGAGATGTGGTCCCTCCAGCGTGTCCTGGGTCGACCCCGAGGTCTCCTCCCGGTTGGACATGCCCGAAACACCTCCCCAGGGAGGCGTCCGGGAGGCATCCTAACCAGATGCCCGAACCACCTCAGCTGGCTCCTCTCGACATGGAGGAGCAGCGGTTCTACTCTGAGTCCCTCCCGGATGTCCGAGCTCCTCACCCTATCTCTAAGGCTGAGCCCGCGAATACAAGCGGCCGAAATGAGTTTCCTCTGTAGGGTGGTCATTAAGTCACAACCCAAAAATAATTTCATTTCCAAATGCACTTTTCAAAACATGAAACAAACAAAAAAATGCAAAAAGGTCTGCAGTGGGTCTAATCCACAAAGCCTTCATGCACTGTTCAAATCATGAAACAAACCAAAACATGCAACAAGAGCTTCTTCATAATACCTTCACTGACAAAAACATGAAACAACTGAAAGTGCAACAAGGGCAAAAAAAAAAACTGAAATAAAAACATAAGACTAAAATTTGTTTTTCCAAAACATTGCTTGTCTAATCTAGAGACAGCAATAATGCGGTAATAGGCCTATCAGGAATAACAGGATGGCAATGCTCAGGCATATGCTTTTTAATAAGTTTCTTTGAAGAAAACCCCCAAATGTGACTCTATTGAGCTTAGTTATACTGCTGTTCACATGCTAAACAAGTTGTAATGAACTGCTTTGACCTAATGGGAAAGCTGGGG
>CABFOS010144898.1:3715-14781 GCA_900660315.1 Diretmoides pauciradiatus
CTGGTGAGATGCATCACTCACAGTTCAGGCAAAATCTGTCTGATAAATTGTGCATGAAACATGGACGAACAAACAAAGCGTCCCCCCCCCCTTGGGTTAATCGGTATCATTTACAAAATGTTGCAGAACAATAATGAGATGCATTATTTCCCCAAGTTCCATCAAAATCCAATCAGTGGTGATCCATATCATAGTCCTCCCAAAAACCAGAACAGTCTACGGTCTTTTTATTCACCAGATAGATGCTGAGTCGAGGCTAGTTCACTGCCACTTACCTGTAATCCCTTTGCTATGTGACCATTGCTCCAACTGCAGCTCCATACACGCCAAGCTCATCGCCAACATTTCCTGTACATGTAACAGAAGCAACAGAATCATTCAGGTCATCATGGTGCAAAATATAAGACCCATTCTGACTGAAAACCTGGTTCAAATTGAAGAAAATATTTGAAAAACCTGAATTGGCCAAAACTGAATCTTGATGTTCAGATTGGACCCTTAAATATCTGCTGTCTTTCAACTTTAACACAAGCCAAAAGCCCAGAGTCTATTATCAATATCGATAGTAGACTCTGGGGCAACTCCCACTGTATCTGGGTTATCCGGTCCAGCCAGCGGATCCGAAGAACGACTTCCTCTTCCGGCTGCCGATCATTTAGCTTTTAGTTTTTACGGTCATTTTTTTATATCAAACTGTTGCCATATCCTGTCGGCAAGCAAGCTAACACATCACGCTTGTCAAGCGAATACCTTAAACAAAGCAATCGGACTGTAAAACAGCTGGCGGATGCCCGGTCCCCGGAAGAGGAAGTCGATATCTGCGGGTCGTTTTACAGTCCGATTGCTTTGTTTAACATATTTGCTTGACAAACGCGATGTGTTAACTTGTTTGCTGACAGGATGCGGCAAAAGTTTGATATAAAAATTACCATAAAAACTAAAAACTTAATGACTGGCGGCCGGAAAAGGAAGTCGCTATCCAGATATCCTGGCTAGACCGGATAACCCAAAACTAGTGGCCTTTACCCCTCTGGGTTCCGAGATTGACCAAGACAATACGTGGCATCGGTTGCAACAGAAATCTGAAAACTTAGGCAGCATTCAAAGTGTCATTATAACAGCAAGGGGCAGAGGGACAAATAATAGTATAGTACAGCAGAACCATAGAAACATAGTTCAAAGTAATGAAGCTATGTTTCTCCTGTTTTTTGTATGTAAGTATGGCTGTGTGTGTGTGTGTGTGTGTGTGTGTGTGTGTGTACGTGCGTGTGTGTGTGTGCATGCGTGTGTGTGTGCTCACCCAGCCTTCCCCTGCGGATTTCACCTGGAGACACCGGTCGAAGTTTCCTCTCTGCTTTGATTTCCTTCAGGATGCGTTCATGGAGCGTGGGAGGAAGCTGGGCCTGGGGCTTCAGCTTACGCGCTGCTACCTGCCGAGTGGGGATGAGGGGGTGTTACAGATGATATGTAGTGACATGGGAGTAATTGGAGCACGATAAACATTGATGCTTATTCAAATGACACTCTCTAATAAGGGTGTAATTCTAGAGATTTTGGTATTCCAAAATGAACTGCATAACCAAAACCCCAGCAGTGGAACCAGCAGGTTAGTTAATGATGCATTTTAGCAATAGAAATTCTGCCACCCACCCCATGTCACACAGACATGCAAAGCCACACACACACACACACACACACACACACACACACACACACACACGGACTGTCCCAGCCTATCTCCTATTAAGACTGCGCTGTCATAACTCCTGTGACTGTCAATACAGTTCCTCTCATTACCGAGAGTTCAGCTCCTTGCTCAGTAGTGTTGGGCGATTCATGAACGATCCGTTCTTTTTGAACAAATCTTTTCAGCGATCCGGTACGTACTAGTGGATCGTTCATTTCGTTCTTGGATTTGCACATGCGCATTACTTCAATGACTCAGTATCTACGATCCAAATCAGCGAGTATTTCGTTCTTTCGTTCTTCTTGGATTTGCGCATGCTCATTATTTCAATGATCCGGCACCTACGATCCGAATCAGCCAGTATTTTCATTCATTTTCAAGTATAAAAAAAGGGGTATGACTAGAAACGTTTTGTAATTCATCATTTTCGAACATTGATTAGTTATTATTTGTGTTGTTTTATTTATCTATGTTATTTCTATTGTATTGTTTTGCTGCCTATATATTTTATTTATTTATTGTTTTTAAAATGTCCGAAATAAAAATCAATCAATTTCTATATTTGGTGTTTGAAGCTGTTCAGCACTTTGGTCAACAAATAATCTTTGAGTTGAGTTGACTTGAGTTAAATTGAGCTACTGCTGTGAGACTTATAGAAACAGACGCCTGATTAACTACAATATTTCTCTGAATTCCCACTGCAGTGCCACTGGAATCAGAACTATTCCAGCTCTGGCTCATAAAGAGACCGGATTAGTCTGACACAGATTTTAATAGACTCAGCACGGTTCCACTTTCATCTTCACTGAAATCCTGTTAAGGAGACCGGACCATTTCTTTCCTGACCAGGAGACAGATAGAGTCTCACATTCAGTCTGTTTGTTTTTCTTTATAGGTTTATTTTATTTAGGTTAATTATAACGGCGTCACTTAGCTGCTATTTGCACCAGCTAGCCATCGTGCTAGCTGGATGTTCATTGATACTGGAAGGTAGTTTTAAGGCAGCATGATGTTCCATAGCCTGGAATGGGATGTGACTAATCTGGGTAGAGTTCAGTCCTGGGTCTTTAGTTCTCTACTCACAGGGTTGAGAGGTGGTCTGGACCTGATGAACTCCAGGATGACTTCATGAGCGCTCTTCTTTAACTTGGGAGGGATGTCTCCGTTCACCTGGAGGGACAGGGTGAACACAAAACCAGGTTACACATAAATTTGCATAAATCACTCGGGAAAATCCACACCACCCAGAAAGGAGGTCATCCTTGGTTTAGGAGAACATGTCATTTACTAAACTGAACACTCAAACCTTGAAATGGGAAAGTGAACAATTGCCTACAAAGTGGGGGCTGGGCCTCCCCAGGGGGGCTCCAAACAGTTTCAGGGAAAGCTTAGTGAACGGAGATTAAATTGACTGGTTTAGTTATTAGTTATCAAAAGGAGATCAGGTAGAATAGACTAGATGTGTGATTTGGTTAAATTGATGGTTAAGAGATTCAGTAGTTTTTTCCCACTTTCCCAGAGTCAGAAAACAATAAATGCCTTAGGACCTTTTGATGTATTTAGTCTGAAGTTATGTCAAACTGCAACGTTAGTCTATCTTGGATCTATTGTTGAGTGTCTCTGGGATCAAATAACATAATTATGATCCCATAGGCATCCAGGAACTGGGCGAAACTAAGCAAGTAAACTAAGAGGGGGTGAGGGGGCATCTTTTCTCAAGCTTTGTCTGAGGGGAGGAACAGTCTCAGACTTTGAAAACCCCTGGTCTACAACATGTAATATTATTCAACCGGACAATATTTCCCCCTTTTTTTCCTTTAGACATGAGAATTTGCTGTGTTTGGATTATTGCAGCTCCAAGTGAGGAACTGAAATTTCCATACCGGTACATACATTATTAGTAAAACCCTACAGTGGTACAGCCTGCAACTGTGGGTACATCTGTAGATCTGTACATCTTGTATGAATGATTCAAGTTAAACAGCTTCAGGAAATCCATCATTTTAATATTTAAAGGTAGCAGTAAATTATTGGGGGGTTCAGGAATCAGCGGCCTGAGAAAAATCCAACACTCACCATGACCTTGCGCAGTTTGTAGCGTTTAGACCGGATGTCGTCCATGAGCATTTCATAGGGAGTGAGCTGGAACTCAATAGGCAGAGGGTTGTACTGTCGCTCCTGGACCTTCTTCAGCTTGACTCCATCCCGCAGGTCCCTCATCACCTGGACCCAGAATCGTGCCTGACGGATGGACGGAGGAAGGAAAGGAGAGCATGGGAAACAGAATGTGGAGGTATAAAATGCCACCCATTGAATTTGATGAATTTAATTGGCTAGATCATTGCCTTGGTTAAGGTTCTATAGGGTTTTATAGTTATATTAGAGCTGTAATGACTCAAAGAAAAGAAAATAATAACTGGCAAATCAGAATGATGTAGCCAATGGGGTTCTTGAGAAGCTCTTTTAATACAGTTCGCAGTTTTTCATTATATAGAACGAGTGAAGAAGCAAGTGAAAAGTTTGATGTTCCTCTTAATTGGCCACACCCAGGGGTCTACAACTGAGGTGAATCCACTCTATCCTCAGCCAAGTAGACTTCATTAGTTGAGGCCGGTTGAGGTCAGAGGTCAGGAGTCTGGTCGCCTACCCAGTCGTCATTCTGCAGCTCATTCAGATCTCGGCCAGGGTCCCCTGACGACGCTCCCTCCATCCGCCGCAGATTCTGGTGGGGAGGAGAGAGAGAAAGAGAGAGAGAGAGAGAGAGAGAGAGAGAGAGAGAGAGAGAGAGAGAGAAAGTCAGAAAAAGGAAAAGGGAAAAGGGAGAAATGTGGATACGTGTTCGTGCTACTGATCTGTCACATCCCATCCAGTCCCCTGTAGGAATCCTGATGTGTTTCAGCCTCCGGTTCAACCTGTCAGTATGTTACTGTAGGTGATGAGGCTTATTGACTGTCACAGGGCTGTCAGACTGTCTCAATTAAGGCTGGAAGCTTTTACTGGGCAAGGGACTACCAGGACCAGGTCTAGAACACTGTCCTAATGAAAAACAGAATATTCCTGGGAATGTTGACAGTTGACAGCGGCTGTTTACATTCAGGCTGCTATTGGTGAACAGATATGATGGGTATGATGCAGTTTTCCACCCAGTCAAGGGGGAAAATAGTATTTTGTAAATTATTGGGCATGATCACGGTCAAATTTAAATACTGATACTGATCTGCACAAAATATGTATTGGTTTCAACCTTCAGAAATCCACACACCGGTTAAGCCCAGTTGCAGAATCATTATTTGAGCCAATTTAGACCGTCTCAGACTATCTCCGTTTCTAACCAATCAACACCATGTGCCATGCTCCATCCTGACCAGAGATGAAGGACATAGCGAGGCCCTCAGACCCTCAGACCATTAGCTTGTGGTGAAACACGGTCTGGCAGACAGCCGCTCTGTGGGAAAACAGGCATGGAGCTAACCTGCATTCCTCTGCTGGTTTCAAAGTTCAACAGAGGTCAGCGTGTGAGTGTGTGTGGACGGATTATCCTGACCATGGGCCCTGGACACAAACTCGACACGGGCCCCCACCTACACACGCAAATAGTACACGTGTGCCCTCGCCAAGCTTTGGTTCTATTAAGGATTACCCGAAAACCTGAAAATCAATAAGGTTTGAGCTTATGGCTACTGCTATGGAGTCTAGTCTAGTGGGTCCTATAACATAACGTTATATCTCCAGTCGAGAGTCGCGTAATTTAAATCAAATCACTGGTGCATAAACATACATCCATTGTCCAACCGGCGGCAGAACCTTCGACTGTCTTCCAGTTGAAAAAACTCCGCCAACCCCGGCTGCTGCTACCAAAGCGAAATCTTTAGCTTCTTTTTCTTTTTCTTTTTTGAGTTTATACTTTGCCGACCCGCTAGACGCCCGTTTCTCCATGTTTGTTGACTGCGAAATTAACAATTGACCTACTGTATAGACGACGTCATTACGACACACGTATGTGATTTGATCGGCTAATTTACAAAACATTCAAACAATTTCATAATTATACTACATTTTCAAAATCACATTTACTCCAATATTTTGAAAACAAAAATACTTTAGACATTAAAAAAAATCTGGGCACATGCCTACTTTGCCCATGCGGTAATCCATCTATGTGTGTGTGTGTGTGTGTGTGTGTGTTATGGTGTGTGTGTGTGTGTGTGTGTGTGTGTGTGTGTGTGTGTGTGTGGGAATGAAAGAGAAAGAAAGCAAACGTGTGTGAGAGGGACAGACAGACTAGTTTCCTCTGGTCAATATTTGTGCTTCATTCTGCTGCATCATCATGCCTGCAGTAGAAAAGCCATCAGTACCTGAACCTGTCAGGATGCTGATCTGTACCTACACAATCTACCACCTTATGCATTTTATTGGACTGTGCATCATTCCTTTCTTCTCGAGTGTCATGAGGCAATGCTGATATTAATGAGTTAATAACAGCCCATCGAGTCAATAGACTGGCAATCTACTCTGAATAGTTCAGGAGGGGGTTGCTCACTCGCTCTTCAACTCCATTATCTCATCGGTATGAGCAACGCAACTTCAAATCAGATCAAAGCCGCCCATTTCCATTTCAAACAGGCGAGGGAGGCGGACTCGGCTCTGCGGCGGCGTCATGCAGGATGCAGGGCAGGCTGTGTGTTTGCATATCTGATACGATAGGTGAGCAAAACCAACAGGCCCGCTGCTGCAAGTGCCTGTAAATAATTAGGGCCAACCACCTCTAAAGCCTTGTTGATTCTAGTCCATAATTCTGCTCTGGCAACGGCTGGTGAGAACCACTTATCCATGAGCAAATACAGTAGGAGCCGGGACCGTTTCCACAAAATCACCACTAATTCAGCTGCTTTTCTGTGAACCTCCTGCAGCAGGAGGCGTCTTTGTGAGGAGACAAAGGCTCTTTGGTGAGGAGGGCTGGTGGGATGGATCCCCTGTGGGTCAACAAGCTGGAGAGGGGGGGGGTCGCTCCTGCTGATGCTGCTGAGAGCTCATCTTACCCCTCCTGGGTATCACACACAAACACAAACACACACATATGTACACAGATGGGCAGAATCTCAGACAAACACACACACACACACACACACACACACACAGCCCTGACATTGTCCCACACACTCCACCATGAGCCTTCACTACATTTGACACGGTGCTATATGCCCTTCACACTGAAGAACAAATACAGGTACCAGGGCTTCCGTGAATGTTTTTGCTTTTATGTAATGACATTTTTTTAAACAAAACAAAAAAGCTTATTCCTACCTCACTGCACTATGTTTGCACATTTTCTTTGCAAATTTCTTTCTTTTCTTACCTTACTATTTGCATGCATCACATTTTATTATTATTATTATTATTATTATTATTATTATTATTAGTCTTATAATTATTTTGTTGTTACTTGTTACATTATTTTGCTGTCTTCTCATATTGAGCTGGAATAGGTCCTAAATACATTTCACTACATTTCATCATTATACTGTATGATTGTGTACATGACAAATAAAAAAAATAACTTTGAACTTGAACAGCTCCCTTTCATGATTCTTGCCTCATGTTTATATTTCTTACATTGTTTTTGTTGCTTTTATGTTTTTTTTAATGTACAATACAGTTCTATATATAAAATATATCAAGGACTCTTATTAATTGAATTATTTTATTTTTTATTATTAACACTACTTGTTTACATTTAAGATAAAGCTTAAACTGTTTTTCTTCTCCCCTTTTTAAAGTCCCAGCTCAACAACCTCCTCCTCCTAGAAAAAAAGTCCACTCTCTTTTGTAGCCGAGGGTTATGTAACGAACCAAATCCTCTCCATTCATTCAGATGCATTACGCACACTAAAAGGGGAGCAGCAGCAGTGCGTAGCAGGAAGGAACCCTGTGGTAGAACATACGCGCCCGCACACACACACGCACACACACACACACACACACACACACACACACACACCTGCTATTATTGTGCGAGCTGAATGAGTTGGCATGAGCCTATTTGTTATTGACAGACTGATAGATACTGTAAGGTTTTGCACTGGATTGATGATTGATGACCTACAGACTCTTCATACTGGATGAAGCGTCAGGTCCTCGAACCTGAGGCACTGACGTCCTCAGGGGCCACGATCTAACATGGGGCATTAATGTTGGAGGACTTTATATCTCGTGATACTTTCAGCTTGGGTGTGATATTATTTTTACAAAGCTGTACTTTGTTCTTTCTCTGCAATATTTGTAACAGAACATCACAGTCGTGGCTAATCTTGTATTCAAATATTATTATTATTAGTAGTTTTTAGTCCAGGATTATTTGTTATCTTAACCTGAAGCATCTCTTCATTTATGCACCAGGCCCAGATTATTGTCAGTTATGTTCTTTTTTCTTCTTCTGTAACCTGTTTTTAATTCACAACTTTTATGGTTATTTACCTTTAATTTATTATTAATATTTGTCTGCACTGTCACTCTGTTTTTTTAATTAAAATATTATTCAAAACAAAGGCTGTCAGTGCAAAATTGGAATTAGAAGTAGAAGCTAAAAAGAAAAATAAGCATGTAATTTAACGCATGATGGAGGAAAATACAGAATTCCTGAAGAATAAGACTCAAAACTGTAGTTATCTTTAGGCCTCTGAATTTATTATATAGGCCAGCCAAATAAATCACTGAATCACATCATATGGACCTATAAAAAATGCAACTGAACGCAACGTTTAAATAGTCAGTTTTATTTCTTTCCAGAAAAAAGGTATAGGAAACTCGTCAATTAAATATTTAGAGAAAAAAAGATATTTAATGATCAAATAAGAAAAAGACGCCGGGTAAAATAAATTTTGCCATAAGATAAGGAGGGTGGGTGGTTTTTAAACATATATACAACATTTTTTAAAACAAAATCCATCCAAATTCCAACACTGTGTAAACAATCCAATTCCAACAATCGTGTGCATCTACTTTAACTGCCTCTGTTACCTGAGATAGAAATGTAAAAAAACAAAACCATGAATTCACAGTCCAGTTGAACGTACTGATTATTCATTAACACTGCTCATGTGTTTCGCCAGGTCAGAGGCGCCGCGCTGAGTCTGTAGTTTCTGATACTCTTGATGTAAAGTGAGGAGGTGCGGGGACGCCGCGGGGTGGAAGAGCGCAGGGGACGCGTAGGTTCCGCCGGAGGTCAATGGAGAGGAGAAAGTACATTGAGCGGCCGGGGAGAAGGGCTCGATCCCGGGCTGTGACTGGAGGAACGCCTTGGCCGCCAGCGCGCTGCGGGAGAAGAAGCTGGACAGCGCCGGTAAGATGCTGCTGACAGGTGGGATGGTGACGCGCGGCGAGGGTGCGTGGTGGTGATGGATGTACGGGTAGATCTCCAGCCCGGGCAGCTGCAGACCGGCCGTCCCGAGCCCGTACACGCCGTGGGGGAAGCCGTGGAGTCCGCTGGGCTCCAGGTGCTGCTCCTTCAGCGCACCGAAGCGAAAGTGCTGCCGCTTGAACCGTTTCCTCCGGCGCAGAAAGCTGCCGTTCTCAAACATGTCCGAGGAGTTGGGATCCAGCGTCCAGTAGTTGCCCTTCCCCGGGTTCCCGGGCTCTCTGGGCATCTTGACAAAGCAGTCGTTGAGCGACAGGTTGTGTCTGATGGAGTTCTGCCAGGCGGGGAATTTCTCACGGTAATAAACGAAACGCTGGCTGATAAAGTCACATATCTCGCTGAGGGTGAGGCGTTTCTTTGGGCTCTGCAGTATGGCCATCGTTATCAGAGCGATGTAGGAGTACGGAGGTTTCACCGACGTGGGGCTTTTAGTTTTTGCAGGAGGACACCCCGACTCTGGGCTGTCGGTGTCCCGATCCTTATTCTGGCTGCTGGAGGACACCGTCAACGTCTCCGCGTTGCTGTCCTGCTCCCCGGGCGCGTCATCCAGAGGTAAGAGGTGCTCCTCTCCGTTATCTTTGAGTCCCTCTCCCACTACGTCGATAACAATATCCTCCATGAGGTCCAAGTCCAATGTCATATTAGATGTCCGCGGGTAAAGCCAATGCCACCTGCCAACAGGTGAGAGTGTAACAGCGCTTTTCTTCAAGACGAGAGACAGATTTTTTTTACGCACGACTCATCTCCATTCACAAAAAAAGTGAACGCAAAACTCTGAGCACAACCCTCCTCCTACTTTTCAAGAGGAGAAAACAACCTTCCCAAACCACAGGGCATCCGTGCGGATATCCTATTTTTTTTATGCCTAAGCACGAGAAAATTGTTAGTTTCTTGTGTGCGTAAAGCGTAAAGCGTGCGTCCTCCAAGATGTCCAGCATCATCTGTAATCTTTGTTGCTTTTCCTGTGGATCGAGTGGATGTGATGTCATGTGGAGGCATGAGGAAATGGATCCTGACCAATGGAAACGATGCAAAGGGTACCAAAGAAGGCCTATACCAGCCGCCAGTTCACTCTCATCATCATCCCATCACTCAACATATGGACATTAGAGTCTCACTCACCAAAACGCTTATGCGCGTAAAATCAGAATAAGACTGCTGGTCCGAGAGAATACGACTTTACTCATTAGAAACTTAATTGCAGGTCTGGATTAAATTATCACAATGGATTTGAATAGGTTTTATGAGTTTAATGCATCAAAATGATATAGAGGATCCTCTGACACTGGAAATATTCGTGTAACTTTTCACAGCTCACTCCTAATCTAAGACTCTTTTTTAATAAATGAAATATACCCTTTGTAAGAGTTTCCCCTCTGTGAAAGCAGTTTGACCATTTCACAAATGGGACGTGAAGCAAAATTGCCAAATTTGGTCGGAAAATCCCCAATTTTAGAAAACAAATAACATTAATTCAAAAGTAAAGGGAGAGGGGGAGGATTTTCTAAAGAAACAGAGACAGTCAATCCTCTCCATTCCCGCGCATAGATCCCGTCACGGGAAAGAGAAAAAAAGGACAATAAAACCAGTCTAAATTTCCGAATAAACTGGCAGACGCTTTGGGACATGATGGCATCAGCATTCTCAATTTAAAGACTTACACACTTCGCTACGTGAGTCTGGGGGCTTAAACCTTAATCTCCCTCTCGTCTGTGCAGCCAGGCCTGACGCACGTAACGCACAATTATACGTCTTCAGCAGACCTACAAATAATAATTTCTACCCTGCATGCTTCTTTGAATAAAGTGACGAGACTCGTTCTTATTATTATCAGGGACTATATGCTAAAAATGAATATAAGAGACATATTAATAAACATCACCCTGTGTGAAATGGAGAGGGAGAGAGAAAAACAATCTGGTCATGGAACTCTCTCTGTTCTCCCTCTGACCCCCCTCCCCTCCC
>CABFOS010144900.1:0-10711 GCA_900660315.1 Diretmoides pauciradiatus
CTATTTTGATAATCAATTAATCGTTTTCAGTAATTTTTAAGACAAAATGTCCATATTCTCTGATTTCAGCTTCTCAAAACTGAATATGTTGTGGTTTCTTTAGTCCTCTATGACAGTAAACTGAATATGTTGTGGTTTCTTTAGTCCTCTATGACAGTAAACTGAATATGTTGTGGTTACTTTAGTTCTCTATGACAGTAAACTGAATATGTTGTGGTTTCTTTAGTTCTCTATGACAGTAAACTGAATATGTTGTGGTTTCTTTAGTTCTCTATGACAGTAAACTGAATATGTTGTGGTTTCTTTAGTTCTCTATGACAGTAAACTGAATATGTTGTGGTTTCTTTAGTCCTCTATGACAGTAAACTGAATATGTTGTGGTTACTTTAGTTCTCTATGACAGTAAACTGAATATGTTGTGGTTTCTTTAGTTCTCTATGACAGTAAACTGAATATGTTGTGGTTTCTTTAGTTCTCTATGACAGTAAACTGAATATGTTGTGGTTTCTTTAGTCCTCTATGACAGTAAACTGAATATGTTGTGGTTTCTTTAGTCCTCTATGACAGTAAACTGAATATGTTGTGGTTTCTTTAGTCCTCTATGACAGTAAACTGAATATGTTGTGGTTTCTTTAGTCCTCTATGACAGTAAACTGAATATCTTTGGGTTGTGGACAAAACAAGACATTTGAGGACGTCACCTTGGGTTTTGGGAAACACTGATCAACATTTTATGGACCAAACAACTAATCGATTAATCGAGAAAATGATCAACAGATTAAATGGTCATGAAAATAATCATTAGTTGCAGCCCTGGTTGTCAGTTGGCAAATTCCATTTTCCCTTGAGTTCAACCTGCCGCTCCAGCTAGCCAGTCTGATTCCTGCTCCTAGTTACCCTAGTTTGCGTGTTCTTGAGAACATTTTACCTCGTGGACAGATGCATGGAACATGGTTTGTTAAGAACATGGTTTGTTAAGATGAAAAGAAAAAAAATGAAAAAATTGTGAATTGCCTTCATGTGGAAGAAAGACATTTTAATTGTTCACATTTTATGTTTGTAAACAAAGCAAACAGACATAGGCTAAGTGTTTAAGTTCGTATTAATGTTGTAAATACCAACCAATGATCTGTCACTGAAGATCCGTGATCATTTTTGGAATTATCTGGCTGAGTTGCCTTGCTACAGGAAATAACCACCCAGGGGCTATTTCAATAGGCAGGGTCATGAAGTCAATAATGGCATTCATAATGGATTGTTAATTAGGAGCCAAACCTAAGAAGCTATAACTTTTAATTATCTGGCTCAAGGCAAGCCGTGTGTATTAATGCTTTACATGACCTATTAGCCAGTTAGTAACTACATAATTGGCTTTAGAACTCTATAGTAACCACCCCAAAATGTAGATTAATGTTTTACAAGTAATTCATTATCTACTAAGTAAAGTAATTATTAAACATCACTTAAATAATCATTTCCATTTTTTAACCAGGAAAATAATCATCTCTTAATAACTTACATAAATAGAAAGCCATAGTTTGCATCTTCAGTCATAATATAATATATAAATGGTAAACTGTTTGTTTTTTGAGAGGTCATCTTCAAACTGTGGAGGCCAGGTCTCTTCAATAATCCTGGTCTGCCTCAGAAGATCAGGTGTCTTTGAACTCATCGCCACAAGTGAATCAGTCTACTGAAAATTTTGTTGCTCCGCCTAATTGGGAGAGGACCCGAGAAGAAAGTAGTGCCAGTGGTGACTTGCTGTGCTACACACCGAGGCGAGGCTATAGAGCGAAAGAGTGACCGCTTACTCTGAATTTCCCATTCATTTTCTCCATTGACTTTTCAGAAAATCCTTATACAACGAACCAAGCCAACCAATGAGCCGAGTGGGAAACGATGGTATATGTTCCTGTAGAAGCCACAAATCCATATGATATCAACCTTGTTTTAAGAAAACTGCTTTATTTGCGATGTCATGGATAAATACTACACTACTCACAATCCTAAAGTGTAACAGTGACATTGGTGGAGCTCACTGTTACCATGGAAATGTTTACTGCACCTGCGAACATCATGTCGGATAATGTTACTAGCTAACGTTAGCTAATAACATACGTAGCTAGCTGCTTATCCTATGCATCCTATGCTAACTCGCGTAATAGCATAACGTTAGCTACGTGAATGTAACTGGATCACAAATTCACATTTATTAAAAATGAGTAACCTTATATATCTGATCCAAGGTATCATTTGCAATGGTTTATGGGATGAGTAGTTCCTTCGCTTCCTGGCAAGTTGAAACTATGGTGTCTACAGTTTGGATTGCTACCCCATCTGATGTGGCCTCGAACGGTCTACGACATCCCCATCACCAAAGTCGAGAAGCTGGAGAGGGCAGTCAGTTCATACATCAAGAAGTGGCTTGGACTCCCACATTGCCTCAGCAATATCGGCTTGTATGGTCACGGTGCTCTGGAACTGCCTGTCTCTAGCCTCACTGAAGAGTACATGTGCATCACAGTGAGGCTGGACATGACTCTGACTGAGTCTCAAGATGCTATGATACGAGCAGCTACTGCCAGACTGGCAACTGGGAGGAAATGGACCCCGTCTGAGGCCATGCAGCAAGCGAAATCTGCTCTCAGGCATGGAGATATTGTAGGACAGGTTCAGCAGGGAAGAGGCGGGTTTTGACTTGGGACAAGTCGACCAACATGGCACACATGGCAACACCCACCCAAAAAAAGAAAACTGGTCGTTGATGAAGTCCGGCAGCAAGAGGAGGCAAAGAGATGCGCAAAGGCAGTCTCACAGTCCAAACAGGGCCAATGGACTAGCTAGGAAAACCTGGAGTATCGTAAACTCACCTGGAAGGATCTCTGGGAGATGGAAGAGGCAGAATCAGCTTCATCATCAGAGCCACCTACGATGTTCTTCCCACACCCAAGAACCTAAACCAGTGGGTTGGAGAAGATCCCTCATGTGCTCTCTGCCAAACCCCAGCAACATTAAGGCACATCCTCACCGGCTGCAAAACCAGCCTCTCCTAAGGCCGCTACACCTGGAGGCACAACCAGGTCCTACGACAACTGGCGATCACCCTGGAAGAAAGGAGAAATACCACCAATGCCCTCCCTCCCCCATTGTCGGGATTCTTGAACACCACCCCTTTCGTAAGAGCAGGACATCCAGCGAAACCAACTGCAAGAGTGGATGTGACCCTCCTGGATACTGCCCGGGATTGGAAAATGAAAAACTAATCTTTCCACCAGAGATAGTTACAACCAATCTCAGGCCGGATCTGATCATGTGGTCAACCTCACAGAAGTCCCTCTACATTGTGGAGCTAACTGTACCATGGGAGGCTGCAGTTGATGAAGCATACGAACGAAAAAGCCTGAAGTATGCAGACATAGCAGCCGAGGCAGAACAACGCGGCTGGCATACCAAGGTGCTCCCTGTGGAGGTTGGCTGTAGAGGTTTTGTAACTGCAACAGCAACCAGGCTCCTAAGGAACATGGGGGTCAGAGGACAGGCCTTCCGACAAGCCATCAGGTCATTATCGGAGGCGGCTGAACAGGGCAGCAACTGGCTTTGGAGGAAGAGGAAGGACTCCAGCTGGGCTGCAAGTTGACCAGCAGGAAGGGTAAAAGCGGAGGGGGGCGCACCTGGGGTACCAGGTGTCACCGTTGAGCCCTCTGGAGGTGTCGTGGGCCTATCAACGAAACATCAAGGAAGGAGGGTGCCCACCCGATGACCCTAATGAAGTGATTACCCCTCCCCCCCTCACTCAAGACACCAGGCACGTGCTGACTATTCTAAGGGATTGTAACATCAAGTCCTATGAGCTCAACTTCACTCTTAAAATATGTACACAGTCTTTTGCCATCATTCATCAGCTCATTGGTTGGCTTGGTTCCAGGCTTAAAACTCTTTATATAAGGATTTGCTGAAAAGTCAACGAAGACAATGACTGGGAAATTCATTTGTCATTGTTGAAAAAGAGAAAGATAGCATGAAGATTGGAATGCAAAATAGGAAATAGGAAATAGGAATGGTGAGGAAATCAGAAGTGTTTATTGGAATTCTTGTCAGGACTTTTACTTTCAGACAAACAAACTTTGCAGTTTATTTCAAACACTGCATAGTTTGAGAGTTGACTGGAAATGCAGTAATTCGCTGAAGACAACAATGAGAAAAGCTATTTTGGGCTGTTTTCAGTGCACATTTTTGCCATATTTGTCATTTCTTTTATGCATCATCTGTTTGGGGAGCTTTGTGACTAGAAGCATTACATAGCGTCTCAAAAATGTCATTTTCCCCTTAATTTTCCCTCTTTAAGAAACCATGTTTTTGCCCCCAAACTCTGAAAATAAAAACCTTTCTTCCTCATTCTCCTTCTTCGTGTGGGCGGGATGGAGTTGTTCATCCTCATTCCCCAGGCTCGGGGTCGAGGGTTTATCCTTCTACCACCCCGGCCTGGGGAATAGGATCACCCGGGGCTACACTTCCGGACACACCTCCAGAAGCCACGCCATCGTCTTGTCGTCCAGGACCGACAGACCATGCATCCCGTTGGGTGCCCGGTAGATTGGGCAGTCCAGGATGACATGTTCTGCGGTTTGTTCCTCTGCGCCACATTCACACGCCGCACAGGACGCCAAGCCCCATCTGTGCATAGATTATTATCACTATTAAGGTGCAATGACATCTATAGGTTGGTGCAAACCGTAGTGGGAAAGTTTCCTTTGTTGCAGTCCTTTTGTTTGGGTTCATTTAGGTTTACACTGCCCGCTTACATACATGTAGGACAGAGTTCTGGTGACCTGTCATTCCCCCAGGTTGGACATTTTGGTGGCAGGGGGGTCAAAACAAATCACCGTTTAGATAAGCATGGTGCACTTGTCTGTGCTCTTTGAAGTAATTTCCCTTCTCTGTTGTCCATACCGGTGAAGAACACATGATGTCACGACTGCAGTTTGCCTTCAGCTAAGCTTTCCAAGCATGAGGAACTGCTGGCTATCAGATGTCAACACCCATCTCCTTATACCCATAAACCCTGTAGTTCCTGTAGTTGATTAGGATTATGTTGTCACTCCTAATGAACCACTCCACAATGTGCACCTGGAAGAGGACCAAGATCCGCATTTGCAGGTGTCTCCGTCGCTTACTTCAAATGGTATTGTTCTCCCAAATGAACCCACCCAAAGGAGTAAACTCTAGAGCAGTGTTTCTCAACTGGTGGGTCACGACCCAAAAGTGGGTTGCGGACTCGTTCTGAACAGGTGAGGGTTTTTTTAATGCAAAAGTACCCAGACTTTGAAACTGAACTGAATCAGGAGTAAAGCAGATCCCCAACTATCTCTTTAGCTTCCCCAGATGCCCCAGATGATGAAAACAGTCTGTTTAGTAGATCTACTCGAAGAGATTCTCATATTATGTGTGTAGACACAGTTATGCAGTTATGATGTTCATTTTATTCATATTCACTAGGATCAGCAGCAGTTGTCATACTCACCAGCTTATTACTCAGGATCAGTTTGTTATTGTAGAGTAATGTGCCCTGAATGCAGGGATGAAAATATTTGTTTATTTTATGTTAAAAAGTTATGACGAATACATTTTCTTGGTTTGAATTATATAAAAGTGGGTCACCAGTTAATGACCATGGGGTAATGTGGGTCCCAAGGCCAGACCAGTTGAGAACCACTGATCTAGAAGTACAAATCACACACGTAAACAAGAATCCACAAGGATCATTTGCAGACAACACAGTAGACTTTACCTAACCTCCAATATTACTAATGGGCAGCCAACACTCAAAGCATGCTTTCCTGGCTCACACACTCAAGAGAACCTGGCTTCATATTGTCAGGAATCCTCACTTCCTGCTCTGCTGACATCATCTCTCCCCATTACAATTCACCCTACTTATTCACCCTGGTACTTTATAATTCTCTCAGATTATTGGTACCGTTTAGGAAAGATTTGGACTCCAATCGATGTCCCTCTTGGCTCCAAGAGTTTGCAACCAAATATTCTCACCCTAAATTACTTTTAGTGCACAAGAGGCATTGAGACCTTCAGGGTTCTATACATACATTAGTGTTTTTGTTCATTTACTCAATTAAAACAAAAATGTAACATTCCTAATGCCCATTTCTTTGGATACTTACCTCAGGACCTGCATTCAATTTCCCCACCATCCACATACAGTAGTAGCCTACTGTTCTACACAATATCTTGGGACATAAATCTTCAAAACAAAGCAGTAGTCACACAGGTATATGATGTGATCTTATACATCTATTACCTCTCACTCTCCTCCATCAAATCCCAATGGGAAGATGACCTGGCCATGGAGCTGATGGAGGCCGGGCTGCCTCTGCACTACCAATCAGGAAAACAATAACACAGTACTTAATACAGTTAACTGTAGATAACGGAGAGATGAGTTGAGATGAAGGTTTATTATTCTGTTTAGTTTTTGTTGTTTTACTTGATTTAATGATCTTTGTTTTTGTCGTTTTGTTGTTTTTATTTACGATTTAATGATGGATCTTTGTTTTTTGTTTTTTTTATGATTTAATTATGGATCTTTGTTATGTTTTTCTTATGATTTATTGATGGATCTTTGTCTTGTGTTTCTTATGATTTATTGATGGATCTTGTTTTTTGTTGTTTTGGCCTTGTTTTTTTTAATCTATTTATTTAATGATGGACTTTTGTGGCTGTTTTGTTATCTGATTTAATGACATATATTTACAATTATTATGTCTGAATGATCGACCTTTTGTTTTGTTGTTCCTTTCTTTTATTCTATCTTTTAATTTTTCTTCTTTATATAATATATAATTGTGTAATTTCTGTGTCGGACCCCAGGAAGACCAGCTGACGTCATGGCGCGAGATAAGAATAATAGACAAACAAACAAACAAACACTGCTGGAGGCAACATTTTCTGTGGAGGCTCTCTTTTATTTTTATTTTATTTTACTTTTTTTTTCTTCGAGAATAGAAAAAAATAATGAAAGAATTCGTGAGGCCCTGGGCATTTCCCTATTCAGCCTAAAGGGAGCGCTGGCCCTGGATGGAAGACATCTGGAACTCTAACCTCAACAGGATGCACCCGTGTCAATTTGTGTAAAGCATGGACTCCTTCAGTTCAAGGTCCTTCATCGCCTTAACTTCTTGAAAGGAAAGCGACCTAAGGTATACCCAGGAGTGAATCCCCTCACCTCCGGAAATAGAGCCCCTTGTCCATACTTTCTGGACTCCAAGCTCCACTCATAACGGACCGATATTTCGGGGACATTTTCACAAGTTTTTGGAGTACTGTTCAGCTCATCTCCTTTGACAACACTCATGGCATAGTTCCAGAAAAGTCACACTTCCTGGACACCAATTAAATGCTATTGCCTTTGCCTCTCTGACTGTTAGGTGGCTGATGTTACTGAGGCGGAGGGATATTATGGTGCCGCCCTCACATGCACATTGGATCAGTGATCTAAAGCAATTCTTGCACCTGGAAAAGATCAAATTTACTACAAGAGGCTCTACTGATAAATTCTACAAAACTTGGCAACTGTTCCTCTCCTAGTACTGAAGCCTAGTTTGAACGTAACTTCTAACTTAGGTCAGAGTTTACGCAGGTAGCCTACTAACATTTTAAGGGTTGCACCAGCTGAAATAGTTCCAGGTTACAACTTAAATCTGACACCTAGCCCGTAGTAGGTGTTAAGTCCTCCGTAAAATAACAGTTGTCATGGCACATCGTTTTGAAAGGTGGGATAACTTGGAGGATGAGGAGGAGCGAATACTGGCTGTTTTGCGTCAGCAGCACGTTCTCCCGGATCTTGGCATAGGAAATCATCCGTCATTTTAATGGACAAAAAAAGGGAATAAAACATACCATCAATAGTTAAAAACTTTTAATAGCCTATAATGCAAGCAGCACTACTAATTTCTGTTCCCACCGTAGTCGACTGTCGCTATCATGGGTATTTAAATGTGTAAAACTTCTGTCCGGTGTAATTTTGCTTTCCATGATCAGCTGGCATGTAGATGAAATCGCCGATGTGCTCCCACAGGGTTAGTGCAACGCTGAGCACTGTCCTCCACACGGTGGATTTGTGTATGTCATCACCAATTACATTTCGCATCGACCCAGTTGCGAAGTAACGCAGGGCAACTGAGCAAGGCAACTCGAAGGCTTAGGAGAAGCGCACTGTATCTGTCGCTGTTGTGCTGGAGGTCTACCGCTAGCATATCTGTTATCTTCATTATACCGTCTCTCTTGAAGCGGAGTCTTGCGTAAATGTCAACATCGTCATAAATATCCAATGGATGTAATCTATCTCACAAAGTGCGTTGGCGAGGATGGGGTCGTTTGTAATACAATTAATTAGTTAATGAAGTCAAAGCGGTCTGCCATTTTAAGTAGATGTTAGTGCTGCCTAAGGGCTTGCGTAAATATTAGCAACAAGCTTATTATACATCCATGGGCACAAGAGACAACACGGTAATAAACACTGCAAGAATAGTGTTCACTGATTGGCCACAGGAAGTGAAAACGTCATTTTCTGCGACAATATTTTGGTTAGTGTTGACTTTACACCAGAGCAGTTAAGGTGAACCTTACGTCAACCAAACATAGACTCAGTTTTAGTATCAAACTAAGTAGTTCCAACGTATCTTTAATGTGAACTCTGCACCCTAACTTAAGAGAGAACTTACATATAGCTGGTGCAACAGGCTCCTGAACCTATAGAAGTGATGAACGTATACAAAGCCACTTCTGATAGGAAATTCATTTTGCTGTGTGGTATTTTTTGTTGTTTTCTGATTTATTCTACTTTTATTTTAATTTTTCTCCTGTCTATATTTTTTTACTTGTCAATTTATTTTTGTGTGTAAACGGTAAAGTTTACACAAAATACTTAAGTACCAAAATGTGCTGTATGGAACCATTTCTCCATACGGAACCATTTTTCCAATGAAGTAAATGACCATTCTTATGCTATTGGGCTGGTTGTAGTTACAGGCGCATTGGTTTTCATTACAGCAAAGCGCACTTACAATACGTTATTTGCTACATGAGATCTTGTTGAGCCAACAGTGAAAGGATGCTGCATGAAATGACATCTGTCCACAAAATACATGACAAGTCTGATGCCATTCATGTTCAACTGTCTGTCAGACAGGCAATATTACTGACTATACTGAATATATTGAAAGCACCTTTCTTAAAAAGAAGTTACCTTGTTATGGGAGATAAAAGATTACAAAACATTACAAGACATGATAAAGGTAAGTCTACGTTGCTGGCTAAAGGATAAAAGATAACTACGGTAATTTTCAACCTGGATCCTATTTCCCCATGGCCATGTGTCTAACTGATTTTTTTTAATTGGTCCGTTATAGACAGAGTCCGTAGCTGCTAGCGGTGAGCGCTTAGCTTAGCAAATCCGTCTAAAACGCGAGGCTGCGGGGCAAGTGTATAGTTCTCAAAAAAAAATGTTTTGCCACTGACAGTTGTTATAAGTGTCTGACAGGATCCCGACAGAGAAATAAGACACTTATAACAACAATCGGAGCCTGTCAGTGGCACACAAAAAAAAGATTTTAGAGGACTTTTCACTTGCCCTTCGGAGATAACGTTAGAGCTGCATTAGCCGATAATCACTAGAAACAGGGCTCACTCAATACTGGATCAATTTCAAAACATGACCATGGGAAAATAAAGTCCTGGTTGAAATATACCGAAGTTACCCTTTAAATCCTACACAGCAAACTTCACAACTCCCAACAACTTATCAAAACTTCTACGGCAGCAATAACAACTTTTAATTAAATACGAGTTTATAGAAATGTGTTTTCAGTTGTGTCTTACAAGAGGATATGAAGTTTTCTAATTGTATTCCCAAGGCATTTTCTATGGCTCTTCCCCATAATGAGTTAGAGAACAGCCTTGTGTGTTGACAACAGCTTAACAAGCCATGTAAAGAAACAGCTGTTGCGTGGTGGTGGTGGTGATGTGTTCTGCTATTGATCTGGCCTCAAACCATCAACACATTCTGCAACACAGCAGCCTAATAGCTGAGATCTCCTGCTCTAGCTATGTATGATCCACCGTCGCCAACTGGAAGTCGACCACAGGAAAAGGTGACTATTAACTCCCTGATTCTGCAAGGGCATCACACAGGACGGCCGTTACTGCTCTCCCAGACAATTACAGCAAATGGACGGGAGTTGGGGAAGAAAAAACCCTATACCGTAAATCCTCTAATTAAAGCCGGGGCGTTTATTTACCTAAGTTGCAGAGAGGACCAGGCGTTTATTGGAAGGAGGCGTATAAGAGAGGTAGGCGTTTAGTTCTTAACAACACGTTTTATATTACCGTATATTACATATTATTTACTGTGTACAATAATCTTTTACAGATTCTGGACAACATCCAACTCATTCTAACTCATTCTAAGCTCTAAGTCCCGTTTACACACAACTACCAGTACTGTAGCTTGAAACTGATCACAGGAAGAGGATTGTCTCTTCCTTTCAACTCTGACCATCATTGGTTGTTTACTAGGTTGTGTATATGGGAGCATCATCTTGACTGACATCTCAAATTAAGAATGTAAATCATACCAAGCAGGAACCTTGCTTTCTACATCTTTATGTCAATGAATTCTCACACTCAGCGAATCAAT
>CABFOS010144902.1:3157-15592 GCA_900660315.1 Diretmoides pauciradiatus
ACAATACATACTGTTAAAGGTGTGTGTGTGGTGGTGGTGGGGGGGAGGTGGAGCTGCATGTTAATATGTGAACTATATTCCATATGACTCATTATAAAAGCCACTATAAACTCATTTCTATTTATCTATTACCTCCGTTTACTGGGGTTGTATGCGTATATATATATGTGTGCGTATGGGTACGCAAATATTACAGAGCAGTTACAGAGTTGGGATGGAATGATTTTGGGGTCTTTGCGGATCAGGACCCCGGGGACGACTCGGATATTGATCTTCTTAATTCATCTCAGTTGCACCCAGATCCTTTTGCTAATGTATGACTAATTTAAGTTGACTGGAATGTACCTCCTAAACATGTGAGTTGTTTGAAGTACTGCAATGAGCTCATAATGCACCATGGGATTGGATGGGATCTCACCAACTCACCAAAATCTTCTAACAAGGGGCTCAATAGTAATAAAAATAGTATCACAGCTACGGAATCCAGATCATCAAACTATTCATTATACTCAGTTGGTGTATAAACTGTATTTTACCACTAAGAGACTCCAAATTAAACTTCTTCCGTTTCCTAAATGTACTTTTTGCTCTCATGGTACTGTAAGATAGGAACCTTTTTCCATATGATACGAGAATGTACAAGTGATGGACTTATGGAAATGGTCTGAAACACTTTTCCTCTATTGTATGTAAATCTATTGCTTTTTTGAGCGGAGTTGGCTCCCAGGTAGGGAAGGAGGAGGATGAGCAGCAGCAGCTTCCTCTCATCATCTCATTATTATTCTTTTCGGTCTCGCCTCATCGGTCTGCGCTTTTGATATATAATTTTGATCTCCTTCTTTAATAAAAACAGTTGATCACAAATAAGACCTCAAGTCATTCCAGTACATGGAGAGATATGCACAGCTGCAGATGTCATAACACATTCCATGTTATTGATTTGAACCTATGCTTTTTCTTTTCTTCTGACTAACCTGATTGGCTGAGTAGTCGAACGCCACGTCAAACATGTAGGTCTTCTCCCTGGAGCGGTTGGCACGCAGGATGTCGTCCGGGTCCTCCATGGGGTCCATCAGAACCACCATCTAGAGAAGGAGTGAATGGGAAAGACGAGGCCAAATCAAGGGAAAGAGAGAGAGAAAGAGAGAAAGAGGGACAGATACAGAAAGACTTTAGTAATGAGACATAATTCTACCCCCAATCAACAGTGGTCAATGGAAGATGCTCCCTCTTATGTCTGAGTGGCAGAGCTTGTGACAAGAGCAGTCCCTGTAGAGAAGAAGAAAACTGTCACTAAATAAAAGAGAAGTGTGTATGCATACACACATGCAAATGGGAATCCACTCAGCCATCTGCCTCCGAACCCATACAACATAATGACCCAACAACCCACCTACTTGTCAAAGTTATTCATTGGTTTTGGGGGAGGGATCAACGCAGTTAAGTGGATTCGTACAGGACTTGGGCTGTATAAATGTGATTGCTAAGAATGTGTGTGTGTGAGAGTGAGTATTTGTTCGTAAGCCTGACAGTAAAACGCTGCCAGCACCGTTTGCGTGACTGCAGAGTGCTTTGGGATTGATCTGTCTCATTGTTCCAGATGTGTCGCTTCATAAAGCCGACTGTCACAACGCTGTCATTACCCACCAGTAAATCACAGCTCTCTCTCAGAGACAAACTCCCCGTACAAAAACGGTGCAGCACAATGTCAGAACAAAATAATAACTGTAATAATGTTGACAAATCATTGAATCAGAGTGGATGCAACTGGTTAGACAATTCCCATTCTGCCACCACCAGTGGAAAAGCTTGGTGTTAAAGAGTTCTGATTCAAAACAAGACAGGCAACTCCTGAGTGCACTTCAAGGCCCATGGGCCACTGAGGACTCTGGGAAAGCTGCGTGTTCACCGGGGTTAAACTGTTCCGCTCTATTCACCGGTGGATCGGGAGAGTCCTCTGAGGCCGACAACAGCGCCCAGCTTGTTTGAAGACCCCCTCAACCACTGAGCCGCTCACTTTGAAGCCTCTCAATTGAAATTCAAGAGGAGAGATCTGACTTTTAATAAACTCACAATTACAATTTGGGGGGGCAGAGGAGAGCAAACAGAGGAGAGGAAATGGAGTAGATGTAGTAGATGTAGGAGATGTCGTACAGAAGAGGAAGGAGGAGGCGAAGGGAGGAGGGGTCTTCTTGTCTGTTCTTTAATGGGTCTCAAGATTGAATCTTTTCATCTTTTTTGCCTTTTTTCTCCCGACGGAACATTCGTTCCGATGCCATGAACAGTTCCCCTACAGTAGAAGAAAAGGCGGCCTTGTGTTCGAGAGACAGGGAAAGCAGGTGAGGAAAACAGGTTTGGATGAAACTACCGGTGTTGACACTGCACCGGCTGCTACTCTGTCTCTCATCCTTCCTCCTCTCTCGTCCTCCTTCTCTCAACTTCCTCCCTCTCTTCTAGCTTTTCTTTGCACACAGTCCAGCAGCAATGACGTGTGAGTTCTGATCACGTTTCACAGGAACAAGAGAGTACTTCTCTCGGTATCCAGGGTCAGGGTCAGGCTCTGACTCTTGTTCTTCTGATGCCTTTCAGAACCAACATGACTGAGTCAGGAGGCGTTCAGTGTCATCACCGAGGCAAAGGGACAGATAGACGAATGGGCAGAGAGATACATGAACAGAACATATGACTGTGTCCTTAAGGTGCTTGAAGAAGTCTGTCATGTTCGGGGGAGGCAGGGAGGGGTGTGTGAGCGTACTTAGCGTTGCTTGAGAAAGAAGCTTTCATACTAATGAGCATGCAGGGATGCTTTTAAGTAATTGCATATAGTACGTATCTATTAGTGCGTGCATTTGTATGCGTGTGTGCGTGCATGTTACTGTATTGTCTGTACGTGCACCTTGGAAAACCATTAAGGGCCAATGGTGTTGATAACACCTCATCCCATTTGTCATCTGTGTTCCTTGGGTTACAGTGCCTACCCCAGTCCCACCCCACACACCCATACGACAGCTGCTGCTTGGGCAGGTTCTGTACCACTAATTTTCTTAAGTCCTCTGATAAGACGTAAGAGTAAGGTGTCGGCTCTGGTAATGGCACGCTCCGTGGCAACATAAGACTGGATGTCTGGGCATGCACCTGGGTGCTTTGTGTGGCAGATATAAGGTAAATGGATGCTAGTAATAGAACACCAGACTATAGGTAATGTTTTAGAGAACCTTGCCAACATACAGTAGAGCCTTTTCACAGGAGGCAGTCCCCTGAGATCAATTAACACGCCTCTGGAAGACAAAAGAGTCTGAGTTGAATTCTCGGTCAGTATCAGCCGGTCGGCCTTGAGATGTAGAGTACATATAGGTTTGGAAACTCTATTTGGAAATATGGCAGTCCCGTCCCAATCCTCCCACATATTCTGTCTCTCTCGCTCTCTTTCACACACTCTCTCGCTTTCTCTCGCATGGAAACATGTACACATAATACACATAAACACATAGCAACTGAACAAGCAGGCTATTCTGTCAGCTGCAACCGACAAGTCAGGGCAAGCAGGGTGGTCAGAGGCACGACTGACCACAAGAGCAGAGGCCTTCATACTCCCACGCTGTTGTTTTCATGTGTGTTTGTGAGTGCGTTTTGAGAACATGTGTGGTCCACTGTCTTTACACGGTAAAAAAACATTCAGCCATGGGAAATTCTCTTGACCTATCTTGCTGTTCTAACAATAGCACAAGATAACAATAAGAGTGTAACAGTTCTCCACATTTACCTCCCATTAAGCCACTGAATGTGAAGCATAAGGGAGATCAATCAAACATAATCACCGTGATGATTTCTAAAGCAGTGGACAGCTGCACAGAAACCAGCAGCGACACAACCGGCACAATACAGAAAACACACACAACCTGATAAGATAAATCCAAATGTCAGAAGGGTGCTGGTGTTGCTGTTAGTGAATACAGTGGACACGGTACTGTTCAACTGTGACGCTGATAATGAGCTATTGGGAGATTAGCTGACATATAAAGACTCAGAAGATATGAGTGTGACTATCGTGGCTGCAGTATCTATTTTGCATTTTGCATTTGTTGGCTCTTATCTATCGCTCTAACCTGCCTGTGTTGGAAGCACAAAGCCGCCATGCAGCAAAACACCGAACGCCGCTGAACCTCTTCGGCATCAGTTTGGGGAATTAGTCGGACTCCTATTTGATCAGTGATCATTTGACACCACAGTAAGTAGGTAAATGAATCGTCAAATTAGTGTATGATTTCCACATCATGTCTGCATTCGTTCATCTGTGTACCTCATGAACCCTGGTTTGCCATTGTGTGTGTGTGTGTGTGTGTGTTGAGCAAACTGTGGCCGTTTCCTGGTGTGTCTTAGTCCAGATGTGTTTGGGATTCTGAGTATTATTTATCTTTTCCTGTCCTACTGCATGTGTCCTTCTAAATAACAGCCTTTGTACTCTGACATTTCAGGCGAGATGAGACTGTTCGTAGAATAAAGAGCGTGGCAACCATGGTCAAATTCAGATTATGGGACGATGTAAAGGTCACATTTTCCACTGGGTAATGGACTGACTTCTGCTGCTCTGCGTAGTGGGTACCTAAGTACCTCTTTTTCGTTGACTGCTGACTAATTTATGGGTTCAAATGAAAGAGACATCAACTTTGCTGCCAGCAGGGCCACAAGCCTGATGGATCCAAGCACCAAATGAGGGGAAATGGAAAGCAATTTCCTGCTCGACCGCCTCAGTAAATGGGGTGTCGGTTTTAGCAGTTCTAATCATGCTGTCCAACATCACAATGGATGTCACATGCTTGAGCCACTTCTTATTTGGATACAGGGCTCAACTCAATTCAACTCGACCTTAGGGGCTGACAAAACAAATGGCCAGAGCGTGAATTTACACACCGTGGCTCTGAAAAAAGAGGCTATTAAAATATTCATATCCTCACAAGGATCAGCCAAAGTCAAAACAACAGCTTGCTTATGCAGTGACATGAAACCAATTAGCAGGCCGGCGTTACCTAAACGCTATAAAAAGCGGCGGGCTGCGATGGAGCACCCTTGCCCGGCCACTTTCTTGGCTGATAGGTTTTCTAATCAACGGGACCTGCTGCTCCGCTCGTTAAAGCAGTCGGCTCGACTTGGTTGGCCATTGTGCTGATTACAGCGCCGCTAACTCCCACCGTGGATCCATAATTCAGAGCCTGGATGTGATGTGGTTTCACTTGCCTGCCTACATTGGCGGGCGCTACACAGGCTTCCTGACTCGCTCCGCTGCCATGTGCCAAAAGGCAAACGCTGCCAAGATGGGCAACAAAAGTCAGCAGTCATGTAGACATCAGCCCCTTTTATCGACACTGGTTTCATTACATCTAAATGATGGTGTGGATCAGTTATGGATCACTGATAAAATGATGAAAGAACACTAGAACACTAACACCAAATCCAAAGAGCACATTATAATAAGCTGAGTTCGATTGGAGAAATGGTTAATCACTGTTTTGGCATTTGAAAACAATTTGCATGCCCACCAACATTTCTGGTTAGGAAGGTTTGCGGCCTCCAGTCTCTCCCCCTGAGAATCAGAGCAGACGGAGGCCTACTGGTGACCACCTGCAGTGATGGCCCAGTCCAACTGGAGAATTACCGGCTGACTGGTGCATTATCACAGTAATGACTGACCTCCGAGGGACAAGGTGACAGCACAAGTGCCCTCATTAACTCACAATTATTCGATGGTTAGACAGTCTGGGAGGAAGAAGGTGAGAAACAGACAGATAGAGGATCACACAGACAGCTGGTTTGGTTGTTGTTTTGCTGGACACTCACCCACAATACACCACACAGCCACACGACAAAGAGCGACAGATTCAGAGCCGTCAGACCACGTGTATGTCACGTTCTACTGCTTTGGTTTGTAAGGTCATGAGGTTAATTGCATGTTTTTCCAACCCTATAGGCCTGACCTCGCATGTATCAGAGAGATAAACGCTATTTACATTTGGGTGTGTGTGCAATCATGTGTAAAGTGCTTTTCCTTCTATGCATCTTGATTTCCCTCAGAGACACATCCTCTTCTAATCCTCATCCCCCAGTGACATGGTGGTTACCATGGAAGCCGCCCCCGCCCCCCCGACCCCCGACACCTGTTGCCATTATACTAATAGGGTTAGAAATGGAGGCAGCACTGCAAACAGTATATATCTTATCAAGTCATTTAGTCTACAGTAGCATCGAGTCTTTTCCTAAAACCAAAAGAGAGATCATTTCATTTGTTTCCAATGCAAATCAACTTTCAACAAACAAACAACAAACTTTCTTGCAACGTGACATTAGCTTGAAATAAGTAAAAACAGGTGGAACTGCACTAGGAAAAAAATAAAGTAAATTTTTCACTTTTACTTTTGTTTACTTTGTTTTATGGAAAACTACACTAAATGGCACATGAAGATAGATGAGTTTTTGGTCATACTGTTGTTGCTGTGTACTGTATTTCCCCTCTTATCCTTCATGTTCATGTACATGTTCAAAATCGTACGCTTGTCAGTCTGTAAATGAGTTGTCAAGAGGAATTGATTTTTGCAGATGCACCTGGTAGCAACAGGATGCTAACGCTGCGTCCTGGGGGCCATCCTGTCTATAGGGCCCCTTGAAAAGAAAGGTGACAGAGGCAGTAACTCACACCGAGGAGAGCCGTCGAGCAGCTGTCTGCCTATTTGGTTACAAAATGGCACGGGGATGAACACACACACACACACACACACACACACAGAGGAGCTCATGGGTGTACAGTACATACGCAACCAGGCATGGATGTGTCTGTAGCCTGTATACACATGGACATGCACAATCACATATACTGTACACTCAGTGGTTCTCAAACTTTTCACATCAAGGACCCCTAAACTGACACAAATTAGACCACGGACCCCTATATGACATAATGTTGAAACAAGCACCAGAAATACACAAATACTTCTTAGTCAATGTACATTCAAATTAGGGCCAATGGTGTGAATGTTTGGACAAATTTTAGAGACATTTCTGGTGAAAAAAAATCTGAAATAAATAAATAAATAATAATAAAATTGTGGTATAAATTGGTGGTAAAAATGTTTAAAAAGTGTGGTAAAAACTTCTAGAAAAAAGTGGTAAAATTTCAAAAAAAATCAAAGTTAAAAAAAATCTGGAAAAAAGTAGTACATTTTCAGTGTGTATTCGTGTCTATTCATCATCTTTGCATTGACTATTGACTGTTATTTAATATAAAGACATTTTGAGAATTTTGAGAAAATGTTTCTAGAAAAAAAGTTGTAAAATAACATGAACAAAGTTGCAATATTTAGCAGAAAAGTTGTCACATTTTGAGGAAAAAAAGTCAATACATTTGAGAAAGAAATAACATTTTGAGGAAAAAGTAACATTTCAAGAAACAAGTGTAAAATTTGGTGGGGAAAAGTCAAAATTTTGGGGAAAAATCATTACATTTTGAAAAAAAGTAAAACTTTTATAAAAAAGGTCGTAAAATTTTGAGATAAAATCTTTACATTTCCAGAAAAAAATTGACTTTTTGAAAAGGTCATAAAATTTTGAGAATAAAAATTGTAAAATCTTGCGGAAAAAAATCCCCCTTTTTGCCGGGGACCCCCTGGAAACCCCTCAAGGACCCCTAGAGGTCCCCGGACCCCACTTTGAGAACCACTGCTGTAGAGTATGTAGGATTTAACATGCATGCAGACTCACAAGTACACTGCAAAACAAAATGTCTACCTTAACACGTCATTTAGTATTGACTTTTAAAGTTTTCCTTAAAACAAGTGAAAAAAATCTGCTGATATGGTGAGATTATTTCACCTGTTTTATGATTTTTCTTGCAACGAGTGACTATCTCCGCTCGTAGTTAATAAATAATGATTTGATTTGCATTTCAAATTACGTCACCTAATTGGCAGCTGCTCCTCACTTGGTTTAAGAAAAGTAAACTTTGTAAAACTCAATACCAGAGTAAATGACACTTGATTGCTCATTAGTCCTGAACACTCTCCTTTCACTTTGCTGAGGATCCTCTCGTGTTGATGTTCTCCTCTTCTCTAATGATCTGTCTCACAGCATCCATGGTGAAATTAAAGAAGCAGGTGTATCTGTGTGTGTGTGTGTGTGTGTGTGTGTGTGTGTGTGTGTGTGTGTGTGTGTGGAGGCCTAAGCTCTGCATGTATTTGACCATATCCTCTTTCCTTCACTTTCGGTTACTCAATGACATAACAGCAGAGTTGTTGAGTTGTTGAACAATGACATCTGTGTGCTATGTTAAGAATACGGCAAATAACAAAGGATCAACATCACAAAACAAAAATGTGGTCCTGGCGATGACCTTAACCGCCGCCTTTCAAACTGCTCTTTCAGAAATCCAATCAAAGCTTTGGAAAATCGTGGCCGGTTATCTGATAGAAACCCTCAGAGGTGCTCTCCCTGTACCCCAACAATGCTATATCCTATTTCAGGGGCTCTCTGAGATCAAAGGTGTGTGGCGGATCACAGAGCACCTGATACACGGTGCTCAGTTGCAGCTGCTCGAGCTCCGTTCTTCCTCTGGGTTGACAGATAATAATAAGACGTCTGGCTGTGGCCGTTAGTGTCGGTCTCTCTCTCTCTCTCTCTCTCTCTCTTAGATGGCATGACTGCTAATGGTTACAATGGATAAGAGGAACAATACAGCAATTTGTCATCCACGAAAGCAATGAATTGAACAACTGAATCACATTAAAGTGTTAACATGTAAAGGGGACAGAGTGTCTTAAAGGATCATTTCAGTCATTTTTGAAGTGGACTCTGGTTTGTGTGTGTTTGTGACTGATGGGAACAAGAATTTTTGAAATTGGTCCAGTATTTACGTAGCGGTGAGCGGTTAGTAGTGGAGCTACTGTAACTGGCACAATGTTACCTTTCGGGGCAACTGCTGACCTAAACGTACGCTTTCTATAAGAGGGTTCTTTTGTCACTCACGGGCTCCGATTGTTGTTCTAAGTGTCTCACGTGATCCCTACAGAGAAATAAAACGTTTTTCTTTACCTTTCGCTTGATGCGGTCTTGTTATTGTGTTAGCATCCACAACTAGCCAGCTTCAGTGAGTCAACATCCAACAAAGGTTTAGTAGCAACAAGAGGTCTCACTCTTTCACAACGGGACTTCTCGAGCTCAATGAGAAATCTCGTTTTGAGTGAGACCTTTTGTTGCTACTAGATCTTTATTGGATGTTGACCCGCTGAAGCTGGCTAGTTGTGGATGCTAACACAATAACAAGACCGGATCAAGCCAAAGGTAAAGAAAAACATTTTATTTAACGCTTTCAGAGATGTAGATTGACTAGATTGACTTGCCCTGAGACGTAACATTGAGCCGGTTAGCTCCACTACTAACCGCATTGTAAATAATGGACCAATTTCAAAAATTCTTGTTCCCATCAGTCACAAACCAACACGAACATGAGGAAATAGAGTTGTCCATTGACAAATCAAAGTTGTCCGCACATAATGTAACTATCATTTAAAAATGTTATCTTGAAAGAGTGTAACTGCTAATGTAGACAATTAAAAGGAGGAACATCATCAGGGAAGTTAAGTAGTTGGGTGTAGTAAAGGTCAGAGGTCACCGTGAGGTCAGTTGCTAGAGGTCAGCCATGAAACAAACTGGGACAATCACCAATTACCCAGACAACAACACACATCAGAATAAAGCCAAAACAAATACACACACACACACACACACACACACACACACACACACACACACAAAATAGGAAACCTGAGGATTAAAATCAAAGTGAGGACGGAAAGTTATTTCCTGACGGTGCTTTGCCGTTATCTATTCCAGACGCACTTCTTCAAAATATGTCATAATAACAAAGCAAAATGAGATCGTCATCCTCGGTTATCTCTAACGGTAACACGACACTGTGTCAGGTTCTCCATTTCATGTTTAAGCAAACTATTGAAATGAAAAGAAAACTGCACACATCTTCCACTAAAGTGTCACATTTAGGTTTCCATCTTCTTTCTATTGGCTATAGTGTAATAGAAATGACAGCCTGAGCTCTGTTGATTCACATGCTCATAGACTCATCCTGATGACCCTTATAAAACCCAATAAAAAGGCATTGTCTGTTCATTCCCTTATCAAAACCATTTCCAGACAGCTTATTTTTATAATAAACACTTCAAAAGACAACTGGTACTCTCTTATTGACAGATTTCCACCACACTATGACATATGATAGCAAATTCACCTGTTTCCAAAACTTCAACCAGCATGAACTTTCTGTCCATCACAGACAAACCTTTACAACTCTAATGGCCCCGACCCCCACGATCCAGCCCGGCAGTGTTGGTGTCTACGTGGTCCACTCCCCACTCCCGAGATGACGCCAACTGAACTGCTTGCTATGAAGCCCCCCATCAGTTCTTAATATCCCACCTAAATAAACTGTGTATGAACTCTGTATACTGCTGCCCAAACTCGGCATCTATTGCCCGCCCAGCCGTCCTGGTAGGGGGATCCCTCGCTTAGTCGTCCCTCCCAAGGTTTCTTCCACTTTGTTTTGTGGGAGTTTTTCCTTGTTCTTTGCTGAGGGTCTAAGGTTGGGGGGTGTTGTGTCAAACTTTGGGCATTGTGAAGCCCTTTGAGACTGTAATGGTGATTAAGGGCTATACAAATAAAATTTGATTGATTGATTGATTAATGAATTGAACAATAACTGAAAACAGACACAACCGCCTGCAGAACTTTTGTATCAACCTACAGTAGCATCTCCAGTAGTGCGTTTCTTCATTTTGTCCCACTGTTTCCCCAAGTTGCCACAGCCTGTGATGATGATACATGTTATTATTACGATGGCTCATGATTACGTGGCTCTCATGCGTCGGGTTTAACAGATAAGCCGCAGAAAAACCTGGCTTGGAAATCTGATGTGTTCCGTGCACAAAAATGACCCCATAATGACAACAGTAATGGCAGAATACTCAACAGTGTTCCATTTTCAGCCAATGTCTTTCATCAAACGAGAGAGATGGAGAAATTGTCTGTCCTGAGACACAAAAGCAACCATTAGTGTGTTTCCAAGTAGTGCCATGTCCTGCAGAGCAAACAACCTTTCTATTACAGTACATTCATTTGAAAATACATTGCGCTCTATGTGATAGAGATGAAGGTACAGCTCTCACATGTGATTGAGTGAGAGAGTGTAGAAGTGGACTTCAGGGCCATGTAAGTCTTAAGAGCTTCGGATGGGAACAGAGTGCTTTTGCCTCACACGTTGTCTCCACATGCTTCGATTAGTCTTCTAATGATGACGCCACTACAAAGGGCTGCTGCTCTCACGCCGCCTCCCCCGACCCATAACATATCACACACTCTTAGCACGAAACATCAGCCAAACAACATCACACACTGCTGTTCTGATGTCACTGTTACACTAATACTACAGGATGTTTTCACTCATATGGCTCATACTTCTATCTTGCTGTGACTAGGACATGTAATGAATGAGGGATGGAACGTGGCATTTAGACCTGTCACCTGACTAAACTTGAGCAGTATTCTGCTGTAGATGCAAGGTCACATGCGACAAGCTGGCCCACATCCTTCTTATGTAGATTCAGGTGCATATCTCAAAACGAGTCTAACCACCCGTGAAACCATATGGTACCAAGCTTCATTTTCTGAAAGGAGTAGTAGTTTAGGATTGTGAATACAAGCGGCTGAAATGAGTTTCCTTCGCAGGGTGGCCGGGCTCAGCCTTAGAGATAGGGTGAGGAGCTCGGACATCCGGGAGGGACTCAGAGTAGAACCGCTGCTCCTCCACATCGAGAGGAGCCAGTTGAGGTGGAGGTCTGAAGTGACAGCCGAAACCGTCAGCAGGTAACAACCCATGCTAAACCATATTGTCTGAAAATAAGAAAAACTAGTAATTAATTCATAGTCTTGCTAATCAAACTGCAGCATGTTGCTACTGTACCAACTCCCCAATCCCAAAATAGGCAAAGACTATTAACAGGTAAACAAGGTCTATTTGTGTCAGTTGTGTGTAGGCTCTGTATTGCACCAAACTAATAATGGGGATGCAAATCAGAGGATAAATCCTTTGATCCTTGCAATCAAGAGGAGGATTGGAGAAGGCATTATAATTAGGGTATAACTTGACAGAAGTTGCATTACAACCCAAGAATTGTTCAATAACCATATATCCAATAACCAAGATCATTTCCACTTCCATGCCCATCCATTGACAGTACAATATTGAGTTGTTCTGGGATCCCCAAAAACATTACACAACATGGCTCCATCCTAAACATGAGATCTCTCACAGGATTGCTCAAAAAATGATTGTGAAAAGCACTTTTAAATAGAAACTTCATGCATGACATCAAGAGACAT
>CABFOS010144926.1:7161-20060 GCA_900660315.1 Diretmoides pauciradiatus
TTGTTTTATTATTATTATTATTATTATTATTGTTATTGTTATTGTTATTGTTATTGTTATTGTTATTATTATTATTATTATTATTATTTTATTACAGTGGGGCCAGTACTGTTGATATCTTATTCCTTGATGAAGTTTGAGTTTCTGCATGTGGTGCTCTTTTCTTTGTCTGTTCAGCCACTATTGCTGCTCATCATGATGATTCATTTCTACCAGTGAATATCATTTGCATGTGTTTTAGTGCTCCTGATCACATCCCTTGTGAGAAAACTACTAGATGTCGTACATGAGTCTGGTTTCAAATTCATTGTTTTCTATGATATATATGATCTGTGACATGTACGTTTTGTTTACCTCTGCACTGACTATAGTCTCATGGTCGAGGCTTAACGTTCCCTCTTCATCCTGTCTCCTTCCCTTCAGCTGCGATCTCCCCTTCATGAATAAATCAGATTTTAATAGCCGATGTCAACAAGGGATCTTGGCTTTCAGCTGGATTCATCTAGTCAGTGCATGTCAGGGACAGAGCAAGGGTTCAAGGTTCAAGGTTCGTTTATTTGTCATTCTGTACATGTTGACACACGAAAGAACGAAAGGTGTGACTCAGGTCCAGCAGCGTACAGTAAATAAATAAAATAAAAAGCTAGAAACAACTTAACAATAATAAGATAAATAAATAAGAGAGGCAACATAGTTTAAAAATACAGAGCAGCATGTAAAAAACAGTAACAGCACGACAAGGAAAAGGGGGCAGTGAGGTAAGGAGTTCATAAGTCTCAGCCTCTGGGAAGAAGCTTTAAGCCTTGATGTTCTGGCTTTGATGCTTCGCAGCCTTCTGCCTGAGGGGAGGGGGGGCAAACAGTCCATCTGCAGGGTGGGTGGGGTCCTTCATAACGCAGGATGCTCTGCTGCTGCTCCTGCTAATGTACATGTCTCCGATGGATGGGAGACTACTGTGTATACTGTAGTTTTTTTGGGCAGATTTGACCACCCTCTGGAGTTCCTTCCTGTCTGCAGCAGGACTGTGACTGTGATGCAGGAAGTGAGGACGCTCTCCACCACACACCTGTAGAACGCTGTCAGCACCGGGATGCTCCTCAGAACGTAGAGGTGTTGGTGGGCCTTCTTAACGATGCTAGCCGTGTTGTTGGTCCACGTGAGGTCGTTGGAGTACTTAAAACTGGAGACCACTTCCACAGCTGCTCCTCTGATGTAGAGGGAAGGGGGTGGTGTGACCTCTCCTCCTGAAGTCCACAATCATCTCCCTTGTCTTCCCCATATTGACGCAGAGGTTGTTTGCGCTGCACCCGTCCTCCAGTATTCCCACCTCCTGTCTGTACTCAGACTCGTTGTTGTGGGAGATCAATCCCACCACAGCCGTGTCATCCGCGAACTTTACGATGTGACTGCTCGGGCGTCTCGCGGAACAGTCGTATGTCGTATTTTAAATATCTTGGCACACACATTTTCAAACTATGCAATCAACGCCTTCACCTATTACGTAAGCTCGACGACTTTCATGTGAGCAAACACATTATGGAAACGGTCTATAAGAACCTAGTGGAGAGCTCTTTAACCTTTAACATGGCAATGTGGTACGGTGGTAATCTTGTGGTAATCAATGTGGTACGGTGGTAATCTTGTGGTAATCAATGTGGTACGGTCTCACCCACTTCATAGGGAGTTCGAGCTATTACCCTCAGGCAGTCGTTACAGACTACCTATAGGGCAAACCGAAACATATTCACGAACTCCTTCATTCCTAATGCCATTAAGGCACTAAATGAATCTAGGACTCGTTAGACTCCTACTCTTGTTAAAGTAGGAGTCTATTGTCTGTGGGCCTGGGGGTGTATTTTCTTCATTCTCTCCACATTGTTTAAGGGGCGATCATGTATATGTCTCCTGTTGTTGTTGTTGTTGTTGTTGTTGTTGTGCAATTTGTGAGACCGAAGACAAATTTCCACATTGTGGACAATAAAGTGAACTAACTAACTAACTAACTAACTTAGTACAGCAGGGGGCTCAGGACTCATCCCTGGGGTGACCTGGTGTTGTGGGTTAGGGGGGAGGATGAGACACCATGGATTTTGACAGACTGCGGCCTGTTTGTCAAAAAGTCCAGGACCCAGTTGCAGAGTGATGGTTTCAATCCAAGCAGCAGCAGTTTATTGGCTAGAGTCTGCGGGATGATTGTGTCAAAGGCAGAACTGAAGTCCAGGAAGAGCAGTCTGACATAGGAATCCCTGCACTCCAGATGGGTGAGAGCCGAGTGGATGACAGATGAAACTGCATCAGATGTAGACCGCTCACCCGTGGCCCCAAAACATCAACCCCTTCTTCTGTAGTGCATGACTCATGGTTTTCCCGGTTCCCTACCTCATCTGTACAACGTGCCAACCTGATGCCCCTGCCTGTGCTGCCATACGGGGGCACCGCATGACAACATGTGGGTTTGGTTAGGGACCCTGGTGTGGTTCAAGGAGAGTTCAGGCCGCCGCGGTATCTGCCATCCGGCCATCTGTTAATTTCAGTCGTGCATCCATGCATCGTCACTGGTATGGTACACAACAGTGATAGCGCAAAGGATTGTGTTCGAATAAACTTTCAATTGCAATTTAATGATCCACGAAGCGTTAACAAAAAGTATGGAACATTTCCATGAAAAAGAGGATTTTATTACCCAACTGTGTGTTGTTTTGTTTGTGTTGTATTGATTTGCAGCAACATTTTGGATGTTGTCCTGATTTTTTTTTCGTGATCTCAGACAGTTTTGATGCCACAGATGACAGACCAAATAGACATTACTTACAGACACATAGTGCCACCTGGTGGTGTGTCTGGCAACAGTCGCCTCCTTCCACAAGAAGAGGTGTGGAAGCAGTCGAGACCTACAGTTCTGTGACTCTGTGTGTGTGTGTGTGTGTGTGTGTGTGTGTTTCCAGAGCCCAGATGAATACTGCCTGATGTGGGTGTTTGCAGACCTCATCTCCTTTGCTGTAGTCATAGGAATATTTGTTTTCCAGAAGTAAGTATGGTTACTCAGTAATGTAACTAGAGTCAAGTCATTATTGTGAGTGAGTATACAATAGTTAAAGGAAACATCCACCCTCAGATACTCTTGACGCCGAATGAGCATCCAGCTGTGGGTTATACGTACAGGTCAAGAGGGCAATAGCAGCGTAACACCAAAAAAAAGTGAGAGTATTTCCCATTGAGAGTCAATGCAACATGTCTTGTGGTTGCATTGCATTCTGGTCTATTGAGGCTACTGTAGGTGGAGAAAGTGTCTCTTTCTCTTCTATGATGAATTTCTTCCTGTGTGATTGTTGAACGTCGGTGCAAAATAGTGAGTCTTGATAGTTTATAGAAATATCTCGACATCACGTCGTCTTCTTTTGACCGATTATCACCGCCAAAAAACACGAGGGACCCAGACGTGTACGGAACATCACTAGTTGACTTAAAGTGTTTCAGGGTGGATTTTCCCTTTAATTGTTCTGTAATTATCTAATTGTGTTTGGGGAGGAAATTAAACACTGTTCTTGTTTTCTGTAGGTTTCTCTCTCTTTGTGTTTCTCTCTCTCTCTCTTTCTTTTGCACACACAAACCCACATGAGCACATATATTACTCATTACTGGTAACTACTGCCACACTCCCTCCCTCCCGACAACCTTCATATACATTTATCAATCAGCGTGTCCCAAAAACTCACTCCTCACTCTCAATCCAAAGCTCTTATGTTCAAACGCACAATTGAAACAACATCACGTGCATAGATAATAAGAGGTCGCTCTATGCTTGAATTATTATTTCTGAATGTCTCTCCCAGGAAAGTCTGGCAAGAACACACAATTGTATTCAGCAGCATTGTTGTTATTTGGTTCAACTCTGCTGCTGCGTTGTTGTCGTCTCCTCCCCTGAGAGCCGCCACGGCGTCTCTGGGGACGGAGGGCGTCAGTAAGCCTTTCGCAGGCCGGTGCGGGTTTGCTCTGCTTAGCCGCGGTTCTTCAGTAGCTTCTGCTGGCTTCTCAACTGACCTCTCTTGTCTCCCGCCTTCTTTTGTCCTCTTTTTCCCCTTCCTCCTCCTCTTCCTCGTCCTCTCTCCTCTGCCTGATGTGCATGCTCTTCTCCTCTGCTGCATTCTGGCATCTTCTCTCAGCTATCACATGATCAGGTAACTGGGTCATCTCTTCTGACCCGCAGTCTTCTCTCCTTTCACCCCCCCCTCTCTCTCTTTTATTCTCTATCACTCTTTCTCTCTGTTCCCCTTGTTCTCTCTGTGTTTTGTTTCTCTTTCTCTCTGTCTTTGTACTCTTTACCTCTTGGCTACTCTCTATTTTCAGTGATCTCAATCTCTTGTTTCCTTTGTCCATCTGTCTCTCTCGCTACACTTTTTCACCTCTTTCTATCTCAGCCTGAATCGTTGTTACTTGCACTGCTGCCACTTCTCCCCTTCCCCTCTAGAGGGAGTAGCTCATACAGCCACATCTTTGCTCCCTGTGGGGCTAAAATGAATGCTTTCCACCTACACAGCACAATTTATCATCAGCGCTTAGTCACCATTGAGATTTAACGTTGACTATCCATCTTATTAAATAAATGACTAAGTGAACGGCGCTCATCAGGGCGAGTGCTCAGAGTGACTTTTATCGATCCCGATTTGGACCAAAGCCTTGCTTGTTTGCATTTCTGTTTCCAAACGCCGCTGTGCATTAGTCATGGTACTTTGTGACTAATGGGCCTCAGTTAATTTAATTGAAAGGACACCGCTTCCACTTACAGGAAATGAGCACCTCTGCCTTTTTTTCTGCCAAAGCCTAGCAAATCAAAGAGTTTCAACAGGTTAGGAAAGTGACCCTCTGATTGTGTTGGACACAAATGTAGACGACTTATTGATGGTATTTTACTGGTGGAAAATTTCTCTCCACATGAAGTCATTGTATTGCAAAAAAAAAAAAAATCATGTAATACTACTACACTCCACATTACACAATACATAGTTACAAATGTATTGTTTAAAATACATTGCATACTAAATATATTCTATCAGGCATGTGAAACATTTTAACTGTACATACACACTTCAGTAGTTCCACAACAGTTTGCTCAAAGACACATCCAGGTTATGCAGATATTCCCAATTAAACCAGGAGCTGTGTAGCTCCTATTGTTGTTATTCTGTTGAATCTAACCTTTTCACGCAGTACACAACTCCACAATTCAATGTTACCCCCCTTGGGACTATATCCTCCAGTGAGAGTAGAGGCAGCAGTACTTCCTGGTATGCCGAGTGTCCCACGGTGACCTCTGACACATGTGACCCTGCAGGTTTAGGACGAGCGGCATGCGCAGCTACAACCCCGAGCAGATCATGTTGAGCGCCGCAGTCAGGAGGTCCAGCCGAGACGTCAATATCATGAAGGAGAAACTCATCTTCTCCGGTAAGGAAGCGAGAGGAGAAGGTGGACGTCCTTACTGCCCATGTCGTCTGTGTTTTGATCGTGGTGTTGTGTTTGTTTGGGTTCCGCTACTCAGAAATGGCTGTGCGTTTGTTTCACTGATTCACAAAATGTGACTTTAAAAAAAAAAGTTGTCCTAGAAAATGAGGAGTGAAGAGAACCAGCCATTTTGAGAGTATTGGGCACCTAGCTAGCATGTTACTCTATCCCAGCATGCATCTCTGAGTGTGTGTGAATGTTCTTGCTCCTCCTCCTCCTCTTTTCCCTATTAAGGTCAGCCCCAGTAGCAGTGTGCCTCATCCATCCTACGTGCGTGATGTACACCACCTCCTGTCCATCCTACCACCTCTCCATTCTCCGCCAGCGGTGACTCTTCCTTGGTTCCATCCCACTCCATCCTTTGTTACCTGCCACTTTCTGCCTACCTTGCCCCTCTTCCCTTCATGCAACCATCCATCCATCCCCCTCTTGCCTCCCCTCCCCTCCCATCCAACATTGGAGACGTCATGTGTAGGGGAGCTTATAGACACCCCATTCTGTCTAGACAGCCTCTAGTGCTGGGGGGGGAAAGGTAAGTCTGATAGCCAAGTGTTCAGTCATTCTTACATTCATTCATTTACTCAGTTGCTTTTTATCTTTTTATGTTGGTGCCAGACCAGGCCAGAGCTGTTTATCGTTTCAAATGCAGCAACTGGAGACAGGCTGTGGTGTTTTCATACGAACCGATATGGGTTGAAATGCTAGGATGTACATTTTCCACAATTGTAATGGAATGTGCTTCACTGACCTTTTCCCCCTAATCCTCTGCCCCCCCCCCTCCCCAGAGGTGAGCAACGGCGTTGGCAGTGCTGAGGAGCTGTACATGGAGAATGGCTATGACTACTACACCAACCAGGGCATCACCCAGTGAGTCTGACTCGCCCGGCGTGACTCGACCGCAAGGCGCTCGACCCGCCCGTAGGAAACAGGGAAACAATGACACTGTAGCGATGGGCTCATGTTGTGTTCAGATTACTCTTGTTTTAGTCGGTGCATCCAGATTGTGTGATTTGTTCTCCTCTGTGCTACTGATTGATTGACAGACTGCTGTATCGCTGGAGAAAACGTGGTTACCGCCCAGTTGCTTTGTGTACATTCTGTAAATAGGTTTTTGTTTTGTTTTTTGCTTGTCAGATATATGATGCGGGACTACAAGCACTTTTTATTAATGAAAAACGATTCGCCAAACGTGGCAAACGTGGCCTCCTCTCTCACCTGGAAACGTCTGAGAGGTCCCTAAGTTACCAATGCCTGCTCCTTGAAAGATTCATTTCTTTTTAAGCTGATTTTCCAAAGCAGTCACTTTATTTTAAGCACTGTAGTCGACATCGTAGTCTTAGCAGACGGACGCCGTTTAACAAGGTTATTTACAAGACGCAGTCACAGCATGAGACACAACGCTTGAAGCTCCTACGCTCCTGCCTTCTGTCGGCACTCCGGTGTGCTGTGTCCTTCTTAACATCACTGACTTTAATATTTATATTTAAAAAGGTAGGGAAAAAAAGAAGAAAAAAAAGGACCAAGCTGTTTACAGAGGTTGTACTTCTCCTCCGGGTTAAACATTCACAAGATGTATGTGAGACGATTATTTTAGTAGAGGTTGAATGAGCCCCCAACACCCCCCCCCCTTCATCAGTGCATGTAACAGTAATGACCATATCAAGTGACTTGTGTGAGCTGTGCTCCCAGAAAAACCACAGGAAGTGAAATTGAAAATGGGACGGAGATAGGTGTGTGCTGTCTTTTTATGGTTCACGTGGAAATGTTTGGATTTTTCCCTCTTTTATAGATGTGTACAGTGTATTGCGTGTGTTCTGGCCGGGTTAGACATCTTACCCCTCGTGTGCAGTGCTACCGTTGAGCGTGTCATTGTACATAACAGGTGAACTGACATGTGAAATGCTCAACCCAGCTTAAGAATTCCATTTGAACAATGTGATCTTGATTTCTAATGACAATAGTCTCGACCTTTACGGAAGTTTGGTTCACTTCCTGTACAACTCCCGAATTGCAATTTAAAACCTACGGTATTGTTGTGTTGAGAGAAAATGCATCTTAATGTCGGTTGATAGTGTAAACATGAATGCTGTTTGGTAAATGAAGTGGGGTGCTTTTTAAATGTGAAAATAAAGCGATAAGCTGTTGAAGGGATGCGGAGTATCACAATGGGGCTGCAAAGGATCAAGAAGCGGATCGCCTTTTGTGTTTATTTACTTTCTTTGGGTTTTACTGTCCCTCAGAAGTAAACATTAAAAACTCTTCTCATACCAGTTTTTTAATGTCTTTTTCTTTTTTGTGTGTGTGTGGAATCCAGATACATTGCACGGAAAGTAGTTTTCATACAGGAGAAATTGTCTCTAGCCTTGGTGATAAGTCTACTCTTAATATTTCATCCAGTCAAACAGTTCCAGGAAGTCATGTTTAGAAAGTGGTAAGGGGCGTGATCGCTGGTCAGCAGGCTATAGGCTTCTAAAAAACTATAAAAACGGGGTAAACCTGATTCATTAAGGTCAGACGTGCTTATTTTTACAGCATTACAGAAAGTATATAGGAGGGTGATTCTATTGGATGTTTCTATATTAGCCACAGACCTCTGGGCTGTGCAGAACCCACTGTGCCACCTGCACATCCTGTAGCAGCGTTTCAGTCCCCTGGAGGAGCATTTTTTCAAGCATTGGTATGACGTGTGATCAGCATGTAAACTAGTTCATGTTGTAAATGTGGGGCTGTAGGGAGTCATTTGCAACCTGGTTGGAACACTGTGGGTATAATGTAGAGGCTTCATCGATTCATTTGTCCTCTGAGAAGAATTTAAATTGCCTGCATGCCAAATGGAACAGACTCCTGGTTGAGAATGTGTATGAAAGCGTATTTGACTTTGCTGTTTGCTTTGTAAAAAAAAAAAAGACATTCAAGAAGTTCAGGAATGGAATTTTAATAGATTGAAAAGTAGCTCTTAAGCAGTTTAACATACAAGTGGCAAAAATAGATCATCTCACATGGTTCTTTTCTCCCGACTTCCATAGGGATTGATAAATACTTAGTACAGTATCCAAGGCATAGAACATATAGCCTAACATTAAATTAACACAAAAAACAAAGCCTATTCATACAAAATTATGGCAAAAGATTTGAATGAGTTCTGTTACTTCTTAAAGGACCGCGAGTCCTTGGTTGAGAAAAAAGATGACACTCATTCACACTGAAGCGTCTACGTTTCAGAGATATTGAATAATGGTCTTCATCTGAATACATTTCAGCCATCTTCCATACTGGAATGTGTAATGGTCTGTACATTGTCCACATACAAGCAAAACAGACTCTCACTGTTACAACCGCACCATGATTCAGGCCCAGTAACAGGAACACACATTCACTAAGCACCAGTAAACTAATCCTTTGGTCCTTTTATGTAGCCTGCTGGTCAAAAACAGACTGTTGTAGAGAACTCTATGTAACACAAACATTTAGCCAAAACAAAACATTATTGCACAAGAATTAAGTTGGCCAACACATGGAAGTCCTTAAAGTGCAACACTAAGACCGTCCTTTATTTCTCTCCTGTGTGCGTGTGTGTGTGTGTGTGTGTGTACTTTACTTTACAGTACTCTGTGGGAATATAACTTAAGGCTTTCTCCAACATGTACCTTCATGTGTGAGCCAGAATGCCTCTAAAACATCTGTGCAGTAGTCTATTGCATTTTTCTCAATAAATTGTGCCCCTCTGTCCCGATGACTTTCAGTGAACCTGAAGTCATGTTAGTTTTGACATTTGGCTGGGACACTGAGCAGGACGTTACGGGGCGTTACAGGGCGGCATTACATCCTGCTGGTTTCTAGCAGTCCACACTTACAAAACATTGTAGCAGCTGTCTGAAAAAGGCACAAGCACATTGTGTGTCAACCTTTGATGGAAAGATGTTGAAAATAGCATAAAAAGCAGCACACACACACATTTCATGGGAATAAATAAATAAATAGCTGAAGATGTACTGTCTAGTTAGTCAGTCCATTTAAAAAAAGTGTTTGTTCCCTGAATTGAACAAATCCTACAGTATCTGCCACAACTGACCAACATCACTGAAGCTGAATGGCAGACGTGTGAGAGAGACGGCGTCTTTAGCGTTTCAGCTTCTCTCCTTCATATTCCATCAGTACCTCAGTCCAGTGTTTCTGCTGAAGGGGTGCACAATGACAGCCCTTTGTAAAATGAAAACAAAACCTTGAAATGCTTTTCGCTGCTGGAGACAACGATAACTTTGTATAAGTGACACACACAATTTGTTACCGTTTTCCAATGCATCACAAGAACAGAACGGTTGTTTGCCTTTCACAAACAAGGAAATGTGAGATGAGATTTTAACCTTTTGACCTTTTAAAAAAATATGTGGGTGACAACAGTGACTTTTGTTGTGCATGTTTTTGTTAACTTAAATTATGCAGGATAGAGAGGAATGAAACGGTTTAGAAGTCATCAGATTTGTGGCGAGTCTCTGTGGTATCCGTTTGGACTTTGCTGCATTTCCCTTGCAGCAGAAAGTAGAAAAACAGATCAATTGAAGTTCGTCTTGCGCAGGTGCCTGTTGGGGATTTCTATAGCGCTGACTTGTAAGGGCCAGGAGCCGCCCATGATGCCAGCCTGGATGGCCACTCCTGTAACCACAGCCAGGTCAGGGTCTACAGATGTGTTGGGCTCCTTTCCAAAGTACTCACTGATCAGCCTCCTGATCCGGGGTATTCTAGTGGACCCTCCAACCAGAACGATCTCATCCACCTCCTCCTTCCCCAAGTGGCCTTCAGCCAAAACGGTCTCAATAGGAGCCAGAATCTTCTGGAAAAGGTCCTCGTTGAGCTTCTCAAACAGGTCACGGGTAATCACAGTTTTAAAGAGTATGGGCACTGGAATAGAGCCTTGGGAGGAACCAGAGCTGTCAGGGGCATGAAGGTGCAGGGGCACCTGAATGCTGACGCTGGGTTGAAGGGTGAGGTTGAGCTTGGCTGCCTCCACGGTCTGTCGAAGGCGGTGGATGTCCTCTTTGAGAGTAGGCGGGACGCCAAACTCCTGCTGGACTCGCTCCATGGTGTACTGGAGCAACCTCTGGCTGAAGTCTTGGCCTCCCAGCTTGTTGTTTCCTGGGGAAACACCGTCCATCTATGATCAGTCCACTATTCTCTTCATCAAAATGTCGAATTTTACTATTGGTGATGCTAAAATAATGACATGGGAAATACTCCACACTTCCAATTTAGACAGGATTATTATCTATTCTACTATTAGGGACACCTGTTCTTTCTGTGGAATAGACTGACTAGGTGAAAGCTGTGACGCCAAATTAAATTCAACTGTTAAATGCACTTCAGTCATGAAGGGAAAGTCCGTTTTGCAACATGGCTTGCGCAACAGGAAGTGCAGCTCACTACCAGGAAGACGTTGCTAATATTTTGTACTCTTTAGTGTTTATCAATTTCTGTCCCTTATTGCTGAAGCTGTCAAATGCCATACCTGCCATGGCCCTGGTGAGGAACATGCCTCCCTGTTTGTTGAGCAGGGACACATCCAGAGTCCCTCCCCCCAGGTCGACCACCAGCACGTTGAACACGTCCACCTTGTGAAGGCCGTACGCCATGGCAGCCGCCGTGGGCTCGTTGATCACACGCAGGATCTCCAAGCCTGACGGAGGGTAACAGGTGGTTTCATTAGTTAGGCCACATAATAGGCTGGTTACGTAAATATAACGTTGCCTGTTAAGTTCATGTTTTGGGTGAAAGGTTATCATGCTTCCAAGTTGACATGGAGGCGTGAGAGGCATCGTTTTTAAATCCTGCATTGGCCATGAAATGCTTAACATAAAAAAATATACCAAAGGTGTCGTTTTTGATTCATTGAACAGTTTTACAGTGGAGAGACAGAAAACATGGGAGCAACAGAGGGGGACGACATGCAACAAAAGGTCCCGGGCCACTTTGGAGCTCGGGGCACTTTGGAACCCGGGACACTTTGGAACCCGGGACACTTAGGAACCTGGGCCACTGTGGCTACGTGGCATGCAACTTAGCAAACTGCTCCCCACGAGTTAAATAATGAACACACTGACCAGCCAGAGTGGCGGCCCTGACGGTGTAGTTCCTCTGTCTCTCATCAAACTCCGCAGGCACTGAGATGACAGCTTTCTGGATGAGCACACCCAGCTGTCGCTCTGCCATCTTCCTCATCTTCAGCAGCAGTCTGGAGCTGATGAACTCTGGGCTCACCGTGAAGGTATGGTTGGTGGAGATGAGAAACTCTGCACTGCCATTGTTATTAATCACCTGCGAGAGGAAGACAGAGGGAAGAAGCAAGTAAGTACGTTGAGATGGAGAGCAAATGACATCTTTGACTAATGTTGATCACCTGGGAAAAGAGAGTAAGTACAGTATGTATCATCAACCCCAACATAACCCACCTTGAACGGGTAACGAGCACTGTCCTGCACGAGGACGTCCGGTTCAAATATCTTCCCAATGAACCTCTTGGCATCATAGATGGTGTTTTGAGGGTTGCTGTCAGCCAGGTCCTGCGCTTCATGACCGGCCAGGACCTCAGAGACAGTGAACGACACGGCGCTGGGGATGCTCTTCCTGCCCTCCTCGTCTCCTATCACCTCCACCTGCCCGCTCCCCGGGTGGAACACGCCGACCGAGCAGAAGGTGGTTCCCAGATCCAGACCGATGACTTTGGGTTTGGGGGGCGGCAGATACTGCTGACCCAGATAACCCGCCAGGAACAGGGCCAAGATGACGGAACCTGTAGCACGGCAACGTCAGATACAACCGGGTTACAACGTATGCAGCTCGTAACGTTAGCGACCGTTGTCTGTCATGTATGTTTAAACCTGGTATTACCATTACCATGTTTAAACCTGGTATTATCATGTTTAGACCTGGTATTAACATGTTTAGACCTGGTATTACCATGTTTAGACATGGTAATACCATGTTTAAACCTGGTATTACCATGTTTAAACCTGATATTAACGTGTTAAAACCTGGTATTACCATTACCATGTTTAAACCTGGTATTATCATGTTTAGACCTGGTATTAACATGTTTAAACCTGGTATTAACATGTTTAGACCTGGTATTAACATGTTTAAACCTGGTATTAACATGTTTAAACCTGGTATTAACATGTTTAGACCTGGTATTACCATGTTTAAACCTGATGTTAACGTGTTAAAACCTGGTATTAACAGGTTTAGACCTGGTATTAACAGGTTTAAACCTGGTATTAACATGTTTAGACCTGGTATTAACAGGTTTACACCTGGTATTAACATGTTTAGACCTGGTATTAACAGGTTTAAACCTGGTATTAACATGTTTAGACCTCGTATTAGCATGTTTAGACCTGGTATTG
>CABFOS010144957.1:14639-25562 GCA_900660315.1 Diretmoides pauciradiatus
GCATCAAAACTCACCACCAACTTCACCTAAGAACTTCTTGTAAATGAAATAATGCTGAAGTTGAACAATTCATCAGTTTGCTGGAGACCCCCTGGAACGCCCTCAAGGACCCCTGGTGGTCCCTGGACCCCACGTTGAGAACCAGTGGTCTACAGTGTCTCACCAAGTCTTCACCAAGATACCAAGGTCACATTTACATCCTCAAGTCACTTCCACAGCTTATCAGTCCAGTGTGATTCCATACAACCTACATTACATCCTCGCAATCATCAGCTCAACTGCAGTGTAGGGCTGATTAATTCATTTGATTTGTACAGTTTCAGGCAGCTAAGGACTGATCCAGGGAGAGGGATGGGATATGATATGATGAATCAGTGTGCAAAGCAGCCGGTGCCAGACTCTCATCAGAGCCTCTGGGTCAGAATGACGTCAAGCTGGAAGCACCGCCCAGAACGGCGGGTTATGAGGAAGTATCTCACCTTGAAGATGTTGCGTAACGGCATGGTTCCATGAGAGAAGCGATGGACAAAGAGCGTCTCCAGCAGCCTCTTTACATAGTGGAAGGAGTGGCACATACAAGCGAGGCTGGAAAAACAAGCAGAGACAATTACATGAGGCCGTTATCACATAGAGCGCGGTTTCTCATGCTCAAACGCAAACGCACAGCTGTGAGCGTCACTAGTTACTGAGAGCAAGAGCTCAAAGGGAGCGTTACATCCTTCTTATTGCTATGCATCTAATTACAGTTAGCTTGCTGACCTGAAGTAACACATGGGATAACAAAAATGGACAAGAGAGCGTTAGCCCATTCTGAAACAGAGGATGTGGGTGCACAATCTCAGAACCCGGAGTCTATTATCAATAATGATAGTAGACTCTGGGATCAACACTGTGTCTGGGTTATCCGGTCCAGCCAGAGGATCCGAAGAACGACTTCCTCTTCTGGCTGCCGATCATTTCGTTTTTAGTTTTTATGGTCATTTTTTATATCAAACTTTTGCCATATCCTGTCGGCAAACAAGCTAATACATCACGTTTGTCAAGTAAATACGTTAAACAAAGCAATCGGACTGTAATACGACCCACGGATATCAACTTCCTCTTCCGGGGACCGGGCACCACCAGCCGTTTTACAGTCCGACTGCTTTCTTTAACATATTTACTTGACAAACGTGATGTGTTCGCTTGCTTGCCGACAGGATATGGCAAACATTTGATATAAAAAATGATCGTAAAAACTAAAAACTAAATGATCGGCGGCCGGAAAAGGAAGTCGTTATTTGGATATCCTGGCTAGACCGGATAACCCAGAACTAGTGGCCACTGGCCGTTGATCCGAGAGGTTCGGATGGTCATTAGTCCAATTGAGTCTGATGTATCATTTTGCATTTTTTCCATGCCTGGAAACACTATTTTATCAGGAGAATGGCATCTCTTACAAGAAAAACAAACAAATGAGTTCCACAATTTCTACACCCTCACCTGTTAGGTTTTCACTGGTCCTGCTAAGTTCTTTCAGCTTTGCACTAACAGCATACACCTGACTGCACATTAGGTTAAGTGTGGAAAACATCTCCTTAGCATTCTGGGTAGGGTCCAGGAAGGGTCCGGACGTGGCATTAGATACCGTTTGGTCTAGATCACAGACCAAAGACGAGAATGTCTGGTCCAATGCGTCGGCCATGGAGGGAAGACGCTGGCGCACAATCTCCTCTGCTTGGTCAAACAGAGGAACAAAGCAACGCCATAAGCTCAGCGTCTAAATACAGAACACACACACACACACACAGTGTAAAAGTGGAAATGTGAGCAAACAGCACTGACGTTCTGAAATGATGCATGAAATTGACTTGTTAACGTGGTTGTCAATGATCATTTTCACACTTCGGCCTGCAGACCTGTTCTTCCAAAGTCACCTCCTGTTCAGTCATCATCCTATAGTTTTTGCAAATGCTGTCCTGGAGGGAGCATATGTACTCTAGACGTTGCTGCATGGCCGTTTTCTCACACCACTTCACCTGCGGAAAGAATCAGAATGGCAAAATTGTGTCAATTTATGTTGATTTGAGTGAAATTCATGACCCTTCAATTGAAAATAAACATTCTGTTGTTCCTGTGTTTTTGCAGATACGTGTTTTGGTCAGAGAATAATACAGCAATATATAGTGTGGTTGGGTTTAGGTGGGGATTGACAGGTAGATCAGACAGGTAGAAAGGATCACAATACACAGTATGCATGTATATTTCATAAACACAAACTTTGCAGTAGAATAAGGGAAACACTAACCCCAGTTTTAAGTGGGTGATGTTCAGGGGTTAGAGTCTGAGCATCGTACAGCTGAATGGATGTGAATGTGGGTTTAGGCCCAGAGCTAGTAATCATCAGTAATACTGCTACAGTTTTGTCATATATGAATTCTGTTTTCTTACTTGTTGGGGTTTACTGTAATTTAGTTTGTCCAATCTCAGTTGTGGTTTTGGTTGTCATCGTCATTTTTGTATTTTCTTTTCATATATTTGTTCTTTTGAGATTAGATACCTGTCTGTTTTATTCAATCTATTTTCTCTTTATGTTATTTATGTAATTATGTCTTTATATGTGTAAATACATAGCGTTGAAACAGTTTCTATACCATGGAAGTGTATTTAGCGAACTCGTAGAAGTCGGGTGGTTGTGTTGTGAGTGCAGCAGTAGCCGTCTTCAGGTCTGAGATGAGTTTCTCTGAGTGCAGCTTCATCTGCTCCACCAGGTGTTTTAGCGCATCCTCCTCAATGGACTTCAGCCGTAGTCCTGGGAAACAAAGGCAAAGAGCAGAAAGTATGTCTGAAATGTCTTCAATCATCCACCGACTGTAGGCACACACACACACTCTTTTGACTTCTCTGGTGCTTGGAAAACAAGTGAACATTACTTATTCACCATTTCAGCTCAGATTTTCCAAGCCGGTCGAGGGATCAGTTACCGTAGCCGCAGCCCTGATGTATAACTCCTTGATTTTCCATACCTAAGTCGGAGTGCTTCCATGACACATGATTCCTTCCCTAGTGTGGTTTACACTTCAGTTGTGGTTTGCGGTGAAGTGGCCATACAATGTAGAAACACAACTGACAACCACCTTTGAATGCAACAAATGTGTGGAACAAGTTAAAAAATAGATTATAGTATATACTTGTCAAGTGAACTATTTGCAAAGTTCCCAGGTATTCCCTGACTTTCCCAGAGAACTCATCATATTCCCTGACTTTCCCTGTCTGGAATACAAAAAAAAAATATCAAAAATTCCATGACATTCCAGAAATTCCATGACCAGCAAGAACACTGGGGGATTCAAACAAGTGACCTATCATTTATAACCCCCCTTCCTGACATCACTACTGACATCCCCACAAATCACTGGCTGGTAAATTAGTGAATCTGTGGCCTATATGGATGGAAAAGTTGGTTTCCCGCCTTGCCACACACACACACATACTGTACATACCTAGATCTTCCTGGATGTGGCCGCAGTGGATGATAAACAGTCGGTTGGAGGTAGAGAATGACGGTGGCATTGTGCGGATCCTTTCACTCCATTGGTGCACCTTCTTAATGAGATCATCGTAGAGTAAGGCAGGCTGCCCCTTCATGGATTCCAAAGAGGCCGGACTCCATTGGCTAGTGAACCGATGGATGTCTACCAACGATGCGTACCGGTCACACAGCTGCTGAATCTCTGTTTGGGCTTCCTATCCAGAGACCAATAGGAACAATTATGACTAAGATCACATGTAATGTGAACACACACTCTATAGATGTGTTGCTTTCACATGAGAGAACCTGTCAGAGATACATCTATAGTTGCAGAACCATTGCGTTGCAGTGCAGGCGTTAGATGTGTTGAATTTGTTTTGCGTATGCGTTGTTTATGCACGTGTAAACTACATCTAATATATATTTTAACCCCCTTTTTCTCCCAATTTAAACTGCCAGTTCCCCCTGGCTAAGCAGTTCCAGTCACTGCTCCACCCCGTCTGTCAGCCTGGGGAGGGTGTAGACTAGCACACGCCTCCTCCGACACGTGTGAAGTCAAACAGCCGCTTCTTTCCACCAGTCAGCGAGGAGTTTCACCGGGAGAGCGTGGCACGTGTGGAGAAACACGTTATCCTCCCCAGTTCACCTCCTGGCTGAACAGGCGCCCTGACCGAGCAGAAGAGGCGCTGGTGCAGCGACCAGGACAAATCCCCAAAAAAGCAATTTATCTGTGATGTTGCAACGACAATTTATGTTGTAATACTACAAATGATAACCATGTCTAATAAGTTTCATCTCAATACATCTGGAGATAACTGCGCATATTTTGCAGTTCATCCATTTCCATAAATGTGTTGTGGAAAATGTCGGCTACAGAGCAGCGCCACTGCATCCAGTAGGAATTCCACGTCTTGCTCAAGGACACGGGTCCCTTTGGTTGAAGGATGATCTAACCCCACAAACCTGCCACCGTCTTCGCTTAACTTATACATTCAAATAAAAGTGCTTCATGAAATTATATGTGTGATTTTGTGAAATGTGAACAAAAACTGGACACCGGTAATGACTGGAGACATCGTCAGCATTGTATTATCAACTTTGTGAAAGAATAAGTTTGGTTGGCTCTCCGATGTGATCACAACAGAACATTGTTTCCTTTCTCTTACCTGCCTTTCAACAGGATTCATTAAAGAAAAATATGACAAATGAGTTTTTGATGGAACACGTCATACCTGTTTCAGTACTGACAGGTGACTTCAAATGTGTCTCAAAAATATGTGATGTGATTGATGTTGGCTGAATATTTCATGTTAACTTAAAAGTCTTGCCTGCATGATCCTGGCCTGCTCTCTCTCAGCCTGTTCTGAGACGGGGTTGATGCTGAGCTGCCACTCCAGCTGCCTCCTGGAGAGGGGGTAGTAGCAGCCTGGCAGCCTGTGGCCCTGCACCATGACACTATCCAGCATTGGTGGCAGCAGCCAGCGAGCTGACTCGTCTCCGGGCTCCCGCCTTCTAAGACCAGTCATCCCATCAACATTGTCCTTATTCTCCCCTGGAATTGGGAGAACATGTACAGTGAGAAGTGATTTATTTATTTATTTATTTATTTTTTATTATTTTTTTATTTGAATTGAATTACAGTATTGGTCGTGGGAAGAGCAAGTTTGATGACCCTCAAGCCATCGAAACCCATTGAAAACCTGTGATCATTTTTCTAAACATGCATGGTTGTGAAATGGGAAAATAATTCCTGATGATACGAGATTTTGACAGAAATAAAAATCGAAGTGAAACAGAAACAATCTCAGACCAAGCTTTACCTGTGGTAGTAGAGGGTTCAGTATAACTGGCCAGGCTGAGGTCAGGGGTTAAGTCCTTAGCAGAACCAGAGAAGAAGGTGCTGGAGGTCCCACTGTTGTTGGTCTCCAGGAAGAAACCGCAAGTGTCAGACATCTACCAGAGGGCAACCAGGGCGTCGTAATGAGGATGTACGATGGTTCATGATCAAGACAGTCTAAAGTACAATCTCATATATTGAAACTACAAACACACTGACTGATTTCTTTATACCATAGCATATAGTAACTGTCAAAGTATGCTGAGCTTCTCTGTGTAACCGGTCGGGTTCAGGGTTTGAACTCAGGGCTCCCGGACTGAAAAGCACCGCAACAACTGCTGCGCCAAGAGAACCGGCTCCCTTGGAGGACTGTTATTGGGCTTTTTATCTTTGAGGAGTGAGTTTCACCTGATCAACTCGCTACCTACTTGAGGACTCACGAGGATCTACTCCGTTACATCTGCAGTACTACTGTAGTCACCTGCATTACAGAGTCGCCAACAGTCAGGAGGGCTTCGCTAACCACTTCCTGGAACAGGTGCATTGGTGGGTCCACAGTAAGCTGACCATCAGCACTGAGAATCAGATCGGCTTGGAAGAGGCAGCACTGCTGAGATTTCCCCCTCTAGCAAATGTAACAAAAATAATCATCCACAGCATTTATTTAAATAAATCTTCATCAAATCCATGGAATTATTTGTTGATTTATCCGATGCTTCAGCAGCAGTTTAGCTTCATGGTAATTCTAGTTTTGGTTCCAGTTTTGGTCCTGGTTCTAAACATCTTTGTGTGTTCAGAGGGAAAGTGGCTAGGTTATTGTTTTGTTTTTTAATTTCCCATTTTCCCATTAGGAAAATGAACATCTCACCTTCAAAACCTTGTTGAGGAAAGCAGTGACATCTTGTTGAGTGATCGTGACGAGGCCCTGCACAGTCATTTGATTGACAAGAGCAGCCATGTTGCCCAGCTTCTGCAAGACGCTTTCAGCCCGGGACAACTCTTTCTTCAGGTCCTGCTGGTGAGCCAGTAAAAGGTGAAGGGGTCGGTTGCATTCGCTCACTTTTTTAGAGCACTCAGCGCGCAAGTGCAGCTCCTGGTGCGTCTTATAGCTGTCTTCCTTCACCTGGGGACAAAACAGCATTGAGGTAGATTTATGCAACCTAGAAATTTGAAGATTGACCACATGTCCATAACTTGAGATTCTGGGTAGGGTTGGATATCCTCAATTATTTATCAGATCACACTCTAAAATGTGTTTTCTGTGCATTCAAATTTTCAGATGCACCTTGACCACCTGGTCTCATGATTAATTCTATGCTTCATACTCAGGTTTAACATTTCTTATAGTTTTGTATTAGCAATTCAATGTATTTCAGGAAAATGTAGAGGTACCGCATTTAGGATGACTTTGCGGTAGTGCAGTAACTTCTCAAATATTCCCAGACACTCCTGACTCTTGGTTATCAGTGTCTTCTTGAATTCCAGTAGTGTGTAGGTCTTTGAGTCATCCTGAGGCAGCCAGTGAATCCCTTTCACTTCTTCAATTACTCTGTGAAAGATAGTATTGTTGGGTAATCTGCACGTTCACGTCTAAGGTTAGTCTTGCATGATGCCTGATGAGTCTGATTGCTCTTTAAGTATTACACCAAAAGGAGACATTCGAATGATGGTGAGGCATCTCTAAATAGTGACTATTAGTGCTATACTAGTAATTCAAGGCTGTGAATTTGATCTAACACACCTGGTGAAGAGGAAAAGAGCTTGTCTGAACTGAGGCACGGCTGTAAGCAACAAATCCTGCAGCTTCTTACACTTGCGCTGGAACACGATCTTGCGCACATTTCTGTGCCAACTGGAACAGCGTAAAAACACAACATAAGTCAAGTCTAAAGATCAAGCAGAGAAAAAACAAACCAGCAGTGAGTGAGGCAGGAAAGGAGACTGTGAAGTGCACAACCTTTGCACAAAATGTGCTATCATTTCAGGGAAGCACTAGCTGGAACACTCTACTCTGCAATAAGAGAGCGCCAAACTTTTACATCATTTGAAGTGCAACTCAAAAAATGGCTCATGGACAAGCAAATATGTGAACCTTTTTAATATTTGTCTTAGTCTTAGTTTTACTACTTGCTGTCCTTAGATTCTTTCATATACTATAATGTATCTGTTTGTACCTGGGTGCGTGGGTGTATGGGTGCACGCACCTATATGTATGTGTGTGTACATGTATTTATACACCCACAGCCCAAATCTTTTGCTGTTTTCCTTTTGTAATGTATCCTGTATGGTTGCTGTTTTTTGTTTCATGTTTCCGGGGACTGCCGATGTAAATAAGCATCTCCTGCTAAATCTAGTGTATTTACATTACATCTTGTATGTACTGTTCATTAATATGCACTGTCCCGCCTAAATAAACAAATAAAATGAATAAATAAAACCCAGCTGATATGCATTTACCAGGTGAAAGCTTTTCGCATTCTGTAGTCCCTGAAAAACGGGATGTCCCGCAAAGCCGTCCACAGCACAGACTCTCTATGCCACTCTGCCAGAGTGACCAGTCCGCCGTAGCCCTGGTCAGTCACATGCAGCACAGTGCTAGGGGAGAAGATGTAGTGATCGGAACCGGCTTCACTGGGATGGACCACCTGCAAGTCATAGGGTCTAGAGGGAAGGGAAGCACACAGCCTGTTTCACTGACGTGGATGAACAGGGTGTCTGCAGGTTTCAACAAGTTCAATTTAAGACTTTTTAAGACTTTTTAAGACCTTTTTAACACCACTTTGAATGCCATTTAATACCAATTTCACAGCCATATAAAAGAACAAGTAGTGATATCAAGGTAAACAACAGTGTGAATGTTAAAAGTCCTAGAATGTATTAACATTAAGGTCATAGCTACTGTAGCTCCCGGTAGAAACACAAACACATAAAGTCTGATCAAAAACATCTGACATATTATATTTCCTATTATTTAATCTGCTGACAGACCCACTAAATATTTAAGAAGACCTATGAACAATACATTTAAGACTTTTTAAGACCCCGTGGACACCCTGATGAAGGGTTGATTAGGGGTCGTCTGTTTACATGATAATTAGGATGACTTTATTGTCAAGGATAGTAAATGTATTGGTGACATTGTGGAAAACACATACTTATAACTTCACAATATATACTGACACGGTACCGGATGGGACCTCACATACAGTGCAAAGGGACAGTGAAGGACATAATATGGACAGCAGACAATACATACCACTCTGCATACACACATTGAGTATTTTATGACTGTGTACCTTCAAGCAGCATGACATACCTACAGACTGTAAACTGAAAGATAGTAGATCCATTTAGTGAACTCAGAGGCGAGTACCTGTAAGGGTTTTTGCCCACTTCTTTCAGGTGATAAAACTCTGTCAGGTGTCTTTTATTGGCAAACATCTCCACCACCTCTGTACCGGTGAGAGGAATCTTTCTTGGCTTGGTCTCTTTAATTTCTTTCCCAGTCTTAATCTTTTTGTCTTTACTTGTTGCGATTGTTGTGGATTCATCTTTATCTGTAGGACTGAAACATTAAACAGTCGGTGAGTGAGCATACTGTAAATGTCAGAATAGGTAGCTAAAAGTCTAACACATAAAAGAAGGGTTGAAAAGTAGCACCAGACAAAAGCAATTAAAAAACACTATTTGGGAGATTTACTATAATTTGGCTGGTTCAAACAAATGGATTTTAGATCCAGCATTGTGTCTGGTAGGTAAAAAAACAAAACATTTTCACATATTGAACTATATTATTCCTGTCCTCAAATGTTCAAAGCCTACTAATACAGAAGGTTTATTAGGTATTATCAGTCAGTATACTCATGCACCTTTTTTGTATTTTGTTTTTTAGTATCATATTTCACATAAGCTAGGAGTGCCCCACTCTGCCCCCAAACCTTTAAAATATGAAATTCTATGCAATCTAAGCATGCATTATAAAATCTGACCATCCAAATCATTGTTGGTAAGTATATTCTGTGTACCTCTGTGCTGTTTGTGCTTCAACCAACATATCAGCAGCTCTGACAGGGATGTCGGTGCCTAATGCTGAGGCCATTAGATGGGGCCCATCTCTCCATTTTGCGTCACCTATGGCCCTCTTGGGTCCCACTTGGGGTATAAGGCGAGGGAGCTCCACCACTGATAGAGGGGAATCAGTGGGGATGCGGGTACGACCGCGACCAGACAGGGGCTTGCACACAAAGGTCGCTGAGAAGGGAGGTGGGTCCTGGCATAGCGGGGGTAAGGTCAGTGAAGGCCCAGAGGTGACCCTGTCCGTTGGCGTTTGGTCCTTTTTCTTAGCCCTGGATCCCGGTCTAGTGCCGTCTCTGATCTGAGAGGTTCCATCATGGAGCCTGTCCTCTGTTGGGGCAGCAAACATGCTGCTGACCGCTCTACAATTACCATCAGCAGATTCCACTATCTGTTTTATGGGCGATCTCCGTTAAGGCTCGTATCAGAATTTCTATCAAAGGAAATAAAACAAGGAAAAATCTGTAGCATGAATCTCTACCACATCTTGCTATAATCATTCAGCAGGTAATGTTAACTAGGTAACAAGAAAAAGATATCTAGATAGAAAATACATTGAATAACAAACTCCCATTTTACTAGGAAACAAAGGTAATTTCAGACAGCAATTTCAGTGTTTTTTTTAGTTTTGTCTAATACTAACACTGCTGAGTAAAATAAACAAAAAGAAAACAGAAACTAGTTAATGGAAGTGAAGCGTTCTCAGCACTGATTTATTGTTAAACTATATTCTATATATTAATCTGCCATATGTTTCACTTAACATTCTGATGGTGAGAACTTTACCCAACATTTGCCAGGTGTATAACAGTGTATAAAAATATGGTTTTCTATTGACTAAGCAGCCTGTAACAGTATAACAAATAAGTCTGAGGGCGTTACTGTCAGCTACAGATAGTTTAGCTTAATTCAATCTATTGTTAGCTTTAATTCCTGAGCATTAAAGGACAAAAAACACCACATGAACAAAATCAACAGTCTTTTCAGAAAAGCAGTGATTTATGCTGTTGTTTTGCTAGAGACGACTCTATAATGTAAGTTAATCTCCTCGAATGAGTGATATTACAGTTGATTTGTTTAAACTCCACACAACAACTAGCTAGCAGTGACTAGCGTTAAGCACTAGTTTACTACCTTAACTCAACTAACTAGCAGCCTAACAACTAACCAAACACACTGCAATTAACTTAACGCGTGAATACTGTGTTGAGTAACAAACTGAAACCCCAGGGAGAGATTTCTACATTCAAACCTGACGCTTAATGTGTGAAACAGTTGAACTAACTCGCTAACTTTTTAGGTTAGGTTCTTACCTGACTGTGAAGCAGTTGTCGACGCACCCGTCCCGTTGCCATAGTAACGCACCCGTCCCGTTGCCGTAGTAACGCACCCGTCCCGTTGCCATAGTAACACGCAGTAACTTCCGCTGCAGGTGAAGGTCAGGTACGCCATGTGCCGAGAGTGGTTATGAGCTTTAACCATATACACTTTTCATCTTATG
>CABFOS010144972.1:0-21338 GCA_900660315.1 Diretmoides pauciradiatus
CAAGTATACCTGCTCCCATTGGCTCAAAGAGAGCCACACACCTTCCAAACACACACACACACACACACACACACACACACACACACACACACACACACACACACACACACACACACACACACACACACACAAAAAAACAAAACACACAAAAACACACACGCACGCACGCACGCATGCACACACACACAGAAAAAGAAAGAACTCAGAAACACACATACAGAGTCACAAAACAATATATCCACATGTTTAAAACAGGCTGCATTTATGAGAAATATTTCTGTGGAAATTGTGTGCTACTGGGATTCTCCATGTGCTATTCCAACATTTACAGTAAGTAGCAATTCCTGTGATGTTAAAGCCCTAATATTGTTCTATGATCCCATTCCTGCTGAGCCTGTTTTTCCTAACCCCACTTAGGAGTAGGATCCTGAAATCTGGGCCAGCCACGTCTTGAATACCTACATTTCAAAACCACTTTATCTGTCTGTATTCAAAAGCCTGCTTGAAGCGTCTCAGGGCTCTGGAGTTGAAGTTGTGCACACCTCAAGTCTGATCTGCCAACAATAATAGTTGAAGTATCAGGTTTGACAGACTATTCTCTGCTTATGACGATGAGCTGAACAGTGACATTTTAACACGTGACTTAGTTCAATTTGACATTAGAGTTCTGCCAGAGGTATGTAAACCATCGTTACATCATTTGAGCGTTTCTCCCAAGCTTTTGCTCCAGGCGGCATGGTGATGTTTTTATCTTTGAGGATGAATTATTGGGTTTCAAGTTTCTGTTCTGTTCGACATTTCCCATCTGTGCCCATTGGCATAGGATGGTTAGGACGCATAATTTCGAACAAAGGCAATTCTTACTAAACTAACAAGGCACAGTACCGATGTGTCGATGAGACGATTCCAAGACAGCAGAATTCTAATCTAAAATGATACCGAGACTGTAATTACAGATCAGAAGCTCAACCTCACAGAGATTTGAACAAAAAGGGATGAACACATTTTTTTCATTTTAATCACCAGCGACGGGCTGCATGTGGAACAGTGCTAATAATTCTTTAATTAACATGTTGTCTAGGGGTGGGAAAGGGCAGCATCGCTCCCCTCCCCCTATTCTGCCTTATGCTCTCTCTGTCACACACATTTACACGGCCCCAAGAATAGGAAGCTCCCGTAGTTTTAATTAAAACGGAAACAGTGGTTTAAAGTTTAATGTAAGGTAGATTGAACAGCATTTAAGAGGTGTCACACACGCCCACACACAGCAGGGCCATGAGACATAAGCATGAATCATACTCTAGCTTCCAAAGGCAATGCTATACTTTCATTGTAGAGAACGGCCACACCTGCATATTCCATTTTAACCCATTGCTAAATATTCATAGGTGTCATCTTCACTTGTGTCTGTACTGTATGGAGAGTGAACTGTGTCTGGGTGAACATGGAGAATGGGCAGAACCGAAGCGAAGACAGGATTTACTGTGGTCAACTAAGCCATGTTGGAGGCGCCAGAGCAAAGGTAAGCAATAATACGCTTGTAGTAAATGTTGTACCCCCACCTTACCATTCCCATTGCTGTTGTGTTGCACTTCAACCTCCATCCCCTGAGCAGAGAGCTAGAGAGACGAGATCACCCTCACCCTCCCATATGTTGCAGTGTTATTCAGGGTGCTGGAAGGACAATGATAGAAGCTTGAGAAAGGATGAAATTTGATTAAAGGAAGTAGAGGCTTTCATTCCTATTACCTGCCTACAAAAACGCCTTGAACTAGAGCCTTTCCGACCCTGTGTTTTCAGCGGTTGAGTAATGTACGCAGCATTTGATTTCACTTGCAAGGTACCCCCCGTTGCTATGAGCGCCTGCAGTACAATGTATTGATCATCCTTTCCTCTCACTGAATCACTGATGAAGTCTATAATGATATAATGTGGGCTCAACTCTGAGGCGCTCGCTAACCATCCCCCATCTCTTAATGAAATTAGCTTTTGCCTCACTGGAAACATAGCCGGTGGGTAACTGAGGTGACAAAGAAGATCATCTTCAAAGGTTACTCCCCACTTCTTTGTTCATATTGCCTTTCCTCTCACCATGAGTACAAGTTCATCTCTGTCCTTAAGCCATAATCAAGAAATATGAGGAGGTTTTTAAATTGTATCAATAAAACATTTTTATGTAATTCCAGCACATTAACTGAATATTGAGAATAGTATAATATCTCAATAATCACATTACTGTTTTTAATATTTCATTATTATAAGTCATGTGCAATTTGTCATTCCATCTAATTTGTATTATGTGGATGAAAGTATAATTTCTGGGCCGCATTGTGACAATCTAATAAGACTTAATAAAGTGGCAGACACGTGCATGTGCAGAATCACCAAGCTGCATTATGCTGTATTATAAGTTAGCACTGCAAAACCATCTTAAACCAAGTTTAATACCTCTTTTCCATTATTTCAGTCAAACTAGAGTCAGGCTCCCAGAAAACAGCTTTTTCCACTGGTGCTCTGCTGACACCCACCCAACATTTTCAAAGCTTCCAGACAGCAAGCTAAGCCTTCCCAAAGCCTTGACCACAGTTCTCTGGAGCACTGTAATGCACTTTCCCTCCTTTGGATAGGCAAGCATTGCTGATTGGCCTAATGCTTTTCAGATGATCCTCTGTAGTGCAATCTGGCTAAATGAACCTAACCCCAACAGGGCATATGGTATGAGTTGCCTGGTTTCCAACTCTTCAGAGCCAGGATTCTGGACCAAATCAGTAAATGGGGCGGAATGTGTTTTTATGTCAACCATGGATGGTACAACAGTGTAATTTAGAAATTATGCTTCCCCAAGTTGAAATATATTTTTCTCAACTTTCTCTACCTAAATACCAGTAATGTCTGATGTTTATCATTGGAATATAGGCCGTAAACCTAATACAGCCAATTAAAAACAAAAGATTTAACCATCCATTCATTTCCGTACATTAGGGGCTTTGCTTTTTGGGTCAGCTCTCTTTATCATCTTGATCCAATGCAATGCCCACAATTCTGCTGTTGCTGTACCTAACTGTTGATCAATCTCATAATCTCTTTACTCTCACTGAATACGATCCTGAGATACCTGAACTCCTCAACCTTGGGGCAACTGCTTCCCACTTCCCATCTGAATCGGACAGGCCACTTTTATCTGGGAGAGAAACATCTCAGATTTGGAGATACTGACTCTCATCCTGACCCGTTACACAGCCAACCGCTCCATTGCACAACAGCGATCACAGTCCAATGAGGCCAAAGGACAACATCATCTGCAAATAGCAGAGATGCCATCCATATATCATCACACTTGACACTCTCCAGACCTCAGCTGTGCCTTGATATCCTGTCCATATCACAATATAACAAGCACAAAACAAATCAGACACAAATATTAGGACAATTAAACTGCAATATTTGCTAAACTGAACAAAACAAAAAATCATTAAGGAAATTAAAATCATCAACAACTTCATGAAGACCTTCCACTCTGTAGATGACTCTATTGCCTGACTAACAAGATATTTTTACTGCAGTCAAAGTGCAACAGATCAAAACCCTAAAAACGAAATATTGTGCATTCATTGTAGTGTTTGCTCTACGTAATGTAAAATGTACCATGTAAATGTTTCCATATATAATCTGTAAGTTCTGGTGTATTTATGTTGTGCATACCAGCACACCTATGAAAATTATTTGCATAAGTAAGTCTACCTGGCATTCAAACTGAATATGATAGATACTAAACTGTTAAAAATTTGATTCAATTGATCATGGTATTTTATTACATAAACTGGAAAGATATGGGGTTAGAGGGGTGGCGTACAATTGGATAAAACGTTACATTGAAAACAGACAGCAGTTTGTGCGATTGGGGGATTATAGGTCAACTCTCTCTGATATCACCTGTGTTGTGCCGCAAGGGTCGATACTACGGCCAAAATGATTAATTCTATATATTAATGACATATGTAATGTTTCCAAAATTTTGAAGTTTGTTATTTTTGCTGATGACACCAATATCTTCTGTTCTGGGGAGAATTTACAGCAGTTGTTGGAGGTTGTCTCAACAGAACTAAGCAAGCTGAAATTGTGGTTTGACTCAAACAAACTGTCACTGAATCTGAAGAAAACCAAATTTATGGTTTTTGGTAACCGAAAATCTCATTTGAATGTAGAGACCAAAATATCGATTGACAATGTTAAGTTAGAAAGAGTACATGAAAATATTTTTCTGGGAGTGATCATAGACCACAAATTCAGCTGGAAACCTCATATTAGCTATATCAGGTCCAAGTTGGCACGGAGTATAGGGATTCTGGGGAAAACAAGGCACATTCTGAACCATAGATCTCTTTACACACTGTACTGCACTCTCATATTGCCATATTTGACTTACTGTGTGGAGGTTTGGGGTAACACCTACAAAAGCACCCTACAGACTACAGGCCTATACACGATGCAAAAAAGAGCAATAAGGATAGTAAACAAGGTGGGATACTGAAAAGCATGTGTGTTTCTGTCTGTGGGGTGAAGTTGTGGAATAGTTTGCCAGATGATCTTAAGCAGAGTAAAACTGGTGTGCAATTTAAAAATAAATTTAAAAAAATAAATCTGAACATGAAACATATGGAGTATTGTTATACAGATATTTGGAATTGAAGATCTGTACAGGGAACGCCTGGATATTTTTTGTTTATGTTTTTTTCTGGTTATAATGCTGTGAAATACTTTATTTTATTTTTTATTAATATGGCAGCTATTTGGTAAATAATTAAAGCACCTTATAGGTTGAGGCTCCAATAAGCTTAGCTTCTGCCTCAACCTTTTCGGTCAGCCATTTTCTTTTTCTAAAAAACCTTATGGTAGATATGTCCTTTTATATATTACGCTGATCGAAATAAACTTTTTTCATTCATTCATTCATTCATTGATTCATTCATTCAAAAAGTCTGCTTGAATGTAATATAATATAATATTGCATATGTGTAACTCTACATTTGTTAATAAAAAAGCAGAACTATAAAGTAAATTAAATGTTCTCTATCCAATTGGATATATAATGCCATTTAAATTTCCATCTCATCCATAAATCTCCCTGAGCCCCAAGGAAATAAAGACAAAATGTGTGAAGAGTAAAGCATTATAAGTATACAGCCCTCTGTTAATTTTAATGCATTATGATTTTGCATTAGAACAGATGTCTGTGGATTGACTGAATTGGATCCTACTAGCAGTGGAAAACAGTATGACTTTATAATACATATCCAACAACATCCTACAACATATATCCTATATATGTCCTACAACAAACTAGGCATTGAATAATATATGTTGGTCTGAAATAGCATGTGATAAATTAATAATAATAATAATAATAACTTTAATAATTAAAGCTTCAAGCAGCGATGAGCGGGTCCTCACAACCTTGTGCATGTTGGGTTGTGTGGCAGTTACTGTCTACATTTGAGGTGGATCTGGTCAACCCGCTAGGAGGAGTACAACAAAGTATAAAAAATGTCATTTCCTGTTGCGAGTAGGTGGCGCTATGACTATAACTGAATATTGGCATGCAGATGTCTTCAGGCTGGGACTCTTATCAAACATGTCAAGTTTGGGGCAGATTGGATAATGTAAAGTCGAGTTACAACAACTCAGTGTTTCATGGCGAAACATTGAAATTCGCTGTATTGCCACCGCCACGCCCTTTCAACGAAAACTCAAACTTTGAGCAACTTTTCATCGTTAAGATGTTTTATATACGCTGACCAACTTGAGGTGCATCTGATTAAGCTCCTAGGAGGAGCTGTTAAAGTGTGACCCCTGTAAATGACAATATTTTCACAAAAATGTCACAATAAATTGAAATGGCTGACTTCCTGTTGGGTTTAGATCATGGCACCAAGTGACTTTTTTTAAAGTCTTGAGATGATACATGTGCTTACCAAATTTGGTACATCTAGGTCAAACCTAAATATGGGGGCTTCAACTTTAAAATTTTGTAGGTGGCGCTGTTGAGCCACTTTGCCACACCCATGCCCAAGACCCATACAATATATAATTTTTCACCACTTGTGATGCATGTGCAACATTTTGTCAGTTTTCCAGCACTTTTACCCCCTCAAAAATGCGATTAATTTCTTATTCTTTGAATTTCAATAGGGTCTTGCACCACTCTGTGCTCGGATCCTAATAATAATACAGGCATAATCAGCATGGTAGTACATTTCTCAAAGCTGCAAAAGTGTAAAGTAATATGTAGGCAGCCATAAAATGTGTGGTCTGGTCTGGACGTGGACCCATCACCATGACTCACTGTGTTAATGAAACAATAACTCTAAGATCACTGATTGAAAACTTGGCATTAGAAGCTAGTCAGTTATCAAACATCTGGCCACAGAGCAGCCATGTTTGGACACAGTGGACTCTAAATGACCCAGTGGGAGCTGCTTTCCAGAATACAGCCCTCTGTTCATTAGGAGCATCCAATCACTATAGCAATCATCTCACACATTTGAATCCTGAGGTGTTATTGGAATGATCAATCTTGTCCTGGGTCCAGTGGTTTATGCGGTCACCTGCTGGCCACTTGGCAGCTATCCTGGACTGGTGATGGCACTCAGCAGTGTGTTAGGCCAGCTCCTCCGAAGCCAACGCAGGAGGTTAATTAAGCAGATGTTGGTAAACAAGCAGGTCATCGGTGAAATGAATCTGTGTCCCTTTATAAATAAATAGTATCTCAACTGCTGCTCATATAAGCACACATATTTGGTGTCAAAAGTGAGCGCACATGGCAAAAGGACAAACATGTGGCAAATGGGCAATTCATCTTTGATAGCCTTTGCTGTACTGCCAGAAAGAGCCTCACTATGCCAACAAAGTTAGTAATAGAGGAACAGTTTAACTCACCAATCATTCAACTCCCCAATATTGCATCTTGTAGCGTCATCACCACTGTCATATCTATGTTAAAGACAATACTGGTGTAAAATAATGTCCTGTCTTATTTTAGCAAATACATCAATCCTCAATCCAAATTCTTCGAATACATGCCTAGTCAAAAACAAATCTCAGCTCTCTTGGTGATAAAACAACACATACAACCATCAGAACATACAGTATACATTATCACACATCGGTGATGATCGTACACTGTTGGCAAATATACTACAGAACACACACTGTACATATAAGTTAATTATCTTTGTGTTCACTGTATAAATATTGCAAGTGAGACAAAAGCCCGTCTCCATCTCCAGTCTCTAGTGCATGCCTTTTAATATTGGCTAAAACTAAACTAACTGCTGAAACACTTTTTATGTCAAGTACCAATACAAGGAAGCACACATGTCAGTGTATTCTGTAATATGCTGCTCCGGAACAGTAACAGGCTGCATCAATTGTCCCTACATGATGAAGCATCTGTATTGACAAATGCTGGTCCGTAAACAGTGAATTTGAATCTGTTCGTTTTTTTGTCCCCCTGGATAACATGGTCCTTGTCTCTTTCTCTAACCAGCTGTTTGTGTTAATTGCTGCGCCACTTGCTACTGTCAATCTAACATGGCACCCTCCTAACTGTTTATGAATTGACGACAATAATGGAAATCAGCAGAGACAATGGACTGAGATTACAGGCTGAAAAGGGCCATTTCTCCTCTATAATGGCGCCATATAGAGGGATCAGAAAGGGCCGTGTCTCCCAGAATAGACAGAGCCTTTTCATTATACTGTATGCTAAACAAACGCAATAGCTGTAGAATTAATCCTAAATGGGAAATATAGCGTGCACTTAGACCATCTGGCATGGAGGGACATATTAAAATGAGGACTAAATTGGCCAACTGAAAGCAACGTGCACAGGGTGAAGGTGCTGCCCATCTGTTTGCTTTGTCAGGGCTGCTGTTTGGGTAGGTGGAGATATTAAACAAAATCTAAATGCAGACTAATGGAGGCTTTCACTGTGGTAGTTTCAAGAGAGGTAAAGACAGTGCCCTCTCTCTCACCCACCTACACCACACCATGCCTTCACAACAATTAAATTACTGCAAAAAGCCTGAAGTCTCAACTACACGCAAATATAAACCCATGTCCTCCGAAATGAGAAAAATAACAAAGCAGTGACCATGCAGTCAACTTCATAACTCAGGAGTACAAACTCAACACAGAAGATTTATCTGAAATAAAGCACACTACACTATAAATGGCTGTGTTCAATCTCCACACTGGCTCACTGATCTTTGAATGTGTCGTCTCCAGCTTCTCCATTCAAACGCCACGAGACCAGCATTAGAAACGGATACAAAGATGAAGCTGAAGTTGCCATACAGCAAGTAAGTCTGCTACATAACAAATGAACATAATGTGCTCAATGTCTCACTCAGTTCTCCACCCTGCCAGGCAGACACAAAGAAGCAGGAGATTGAGTTTGGCCCACAGAGGACATAATGGTGGTGGTGGAAGAATATTAGATCTCAGCTACAGCTGCAGTACAACAGGCATGTGGCTGCTCCACAGGGACTAACTCCTAGCATCTAATGCAATCAGTCACACACATCACACATGTGTGCACATTAAACACACACACACACACAACACAGGGCACAAAGAGTTCTCAGCATGTCTTGCCGTAAGTCAAATCATCATCACTCAAATCTGGTTTGGGTCTAGAGTGTCTTGACTGCAATTTCCTTTATTAAAACAGTCAGATACCCATTTGGTCCTGTTCAGCGCTTCTGGGTCTCAGCACTTTCTATCTGAAGGGCAATCTGAAGCGGGGGGCTGGTGGGGTGAAATGTGGGGGAACAGTAATTGTCAATCTGTTTAATGACACAGTTTTAATAGTGAGGTAAATACAGCCATAGAGGGCCACAAGTGCAAACAACACTCAGCTTTACTGGGGGAGACTAGAACAAATGTTTGAGTGTAGTTGTTGCATCGGTCAGTTAGGAATTGGACATGCTCGCTCTACTTTAGCATTTTAAATCACTGATGCTATTGACAAGTGTGCTCTTCGTCAGTGAAGTGGGTAAATAAGGGAATCAATGCTGGGATGAGATCCACTGGATGAAGCCCAGGAGATTTGGACCCTTTGCTGTTGCCAAATGACAAGTGTGAGTGACCTTTGTTGTGTGACCATGACCATCAAAGGTGTGTGTGCTTGCCTCTGAATTCTTTAAATGAACACTTACTTTATTGGAAATTACAAGCTCAAAAAAATCCATTCTATTCTTGTGGTGTACAATGACTGTGACTATCACGTTATAACCGTACAAAGCACACAGCATCCCCAGCAAAGTGACAGCATCTTGCACACATTCAATGTCATGTGCCAAAGTGCCTGTGAGTATAGAGCACTAGTCCATCTGTTGTAGTAAATTATTAACAGGTCATTAAAATTTTATCCACGTTAAATGTCTTCTATTTCTTAATTATGAGATTTTAGGCTACCTCATCCTCAGACATTTGATTTTAATTTCTAATAATCCATATGGAGCATTTGAGTAGATCTTCAAGTTTAATTTTACACTGAGATTAGTTAAATTAGAAATAAAACCGCTCTCCGTTTGAGAAGAAATGTCGAGGGCACTTACTTGACATTGTGTGATTAAACCCCCCACAAATGTGCACAGAAATTACTTTAAATGACAGTACATATGAATCCTGAATATAAGTGCTTCACACATTTCTTAAATATGATTTCACTTTGAAGTGTGCAAAATACCACAACACCTGTATCTGTCAAGCTACATGAGCCTCTCCAGATGTGTGCAGGAATACAGATCTACCACAGCTTCTATGTATTCTGTACATAAATGCTGCCACCTGGTGATATGTCATGGGCACCCCATCCAAATGTAGTGAAGCTGATCTGTAAATCTGTGGAGGCACAATGCAGCGAGATTTGATCCAAGCTTCAACATCATATTCATCAAGGGGCACTAGGCCAGGGACATGTTTCATTACATGCAACATGGCCACTCTTAATTGGAATGCTGACCAGCTGCATACAGATTTACAAGGTCACAGCAACAAAAACCTCTGTGGGTAAAAAATAACTATGCACATGTTCCCTTCACTTTCACCCGTGCATCAATCAAAATGGTTGCTTTGGGAGGTGGGGTTAATAGTATTATTTGTCATGCCAACCAAGGACGTCAGCAGTCATGCCCATTAGATGTGATGTCCTTATCGGGAGACATGACAGCAGCCAACCCACCAGTCTTTCCTCCATGTGGAACAACGCCAGCCAGTTAAAACCCTTTTGTTTGAACCAATAGAGCAACTGAGGGCATGCTTCAGGTTGTATGTGACTGAGACAGGAACTGGTAAGAATGGTAAAGGCTTTACTTAGCACATTGAAAGGAAGATAATGGCGTGTTTTATGAAACGTTCATGAATGAACATTTCTGACAGCTTCAATACACATTTATTAATATTTAGGGCCTTTAGATTGTGCAACATCAGTTCATTGAGTATTTGAAACTTAAACCCTTGCCCATTACAATTTTTGTATCAATATGTATATAGATAGATAGGCCCTTGTGTTGTATACCTAAATTGCTTACAGTGCTGCCAGTCTGTGTATGCTTGTTAATTTTACAAAGTTATTTATACTTACAGTACCATTTGACTGTCTGTTGATGGCGGAGAATCGCAAATATGTACAGGTCAACAAAGCTAATGTCACGAGCCAACAAAAATACAAGACAAATATTTACATTTAGCTCACTGACAATCTAAAGATATGTGGTTTGGATGGGAACCTATGACCAGGTCCTGTGACTCCTCACCTCTCCATCAGTGTATATGGGGGTTTGGAAACATTCTGATCTCTCGCAGTTCTTAGTAAGCATGTTTAGTCTGTATACATACACAATATATTATACTGAAATTTGCAACAACAGCAATGTCTGCGGGACTTTTGTCATGTGAATGTGTTATAAAGCTTGTTTGTAAATGCTGCAGTAGTTGTTCATTCATGGATATATTATGAAAAATGCTCTGACCCTTTCATGAATGTGCTAAGTCACCCCGTTACAAAGAGAGTGTTACCAAAAAAAGAACAGCGAGGGAGCAAGAGCACCTTATTTTAATATTATGAATGAATAAATTCAAAGATGTAGTAAAGGAGACAGGTCCCTGGATGGGAGAGCTTCCTGAGATAAGATTGAGATTACACTCCAGTTATTTACTATCCTGGAGGTCTGTTTTATCAAGAGTGTGGACATCAATTTGCTTCCCATTGGAAAACCAAAAACAGGAACAAAGCTGATAGAAATCTGGTGAAGTAGAAAAAATGTGCACGCACACACGCATACACACAATTTGTCATTGCTTTTATGGCTAAAATGGCAAATAATAGATTTTTTCCCATTCATGTAAACAGTGCATTACCATAGAAATGGCCTCTTGTATGCTCACGTGAGGGCCAGACTGGGTGAGAGGGGGATGGAGTTGTTAATCCTGTTAGTTTCCCTCTACCTCTGAGCAGCTCCAGCCTCCAGCTCCCATCCTGGTAGGACAGGCACAGTAATAACCCGGAGAGACTCAGGCTGATTCACAGGGATGCTCAGTGCTCCGGGCTTAAAATAAGGCTGTAAAAATCACACCACTTTCCCTCCCTTTGCAACAATGCATTTCACACTTTACCGTTTTATGGCAGTCTGGCTCAGTATAACATATATTGCTGTTTATCAGATGCTTGAGTAAGGGAACACCAAAATCCATATCATGGAATTTCATATTGCTGTCATAAGAAAATACTCATATATTCAGCAACACATTGAGAAACGTTTTTTAAAATCAATTCATTTCCAGTGTAAAGTCCCCCCCCATCAGACTATCGCAGAATAAGGCCGTTAGCCGTTAGGAAGCTACAGTAAAGGCTATTTTCTTCTGTTTGGGCTGAAGTTTGTGAAAAGTGAACATAAACTCTGTTACTCATTGATCATTTCAGTTTGGGGGTAATGCTGACATTTTGCTGAGCAAAATACTTTATGCAGCATTTGATTATACCAAATTGCAACTCTAAAATGAGCAGCTATAAACCAGCCTATGGACCTTGAGATGATGAATGATAAGTCACTACCATATAAATCATACACATATGTGGATGCCTCTACATCTCAATATTTATAGTTATATTTATATCTATTAAAATATGACAGCAATAATGCTAAGTCTTGCTAAGTCACATTTTTAAAACGGCTTTCTATCAAAATAAGCTCTTTATCAATTGGACATTTCCTACAGCAATAGTTTTTTTTGAAACACCATAGTATCAGGGGATCCAAGGGCGTAAGAGTCTGTGTAATAATTACTAATAGAAGAAGAGATCAAATGTGTCACTCACATCATTATCCCTTGGGTGATACATTTATCTGAATTTGATTGCATTCAAAAATGCATACGGTACGCACACACACACCTTGTTAATCTGCCATTGTTTTGATGTCAGCTTTGTCATGTAACCCTGGCAACACCTTTAAAGAAAATGAGAGCTTTGACACAGACTCTTTTATTTCACTATTTACCTGTCTCTGTCCAGTTCAAACAGGTTTGCTGAACCTGACATAATTCCTTCATTTCTCAAGGAACAATAGTTAGCATTTGAAGCGTCATGATCATTCCTTTCCTCTAGATGTGTTTTCTTAAGCACTGTTAGTAATGTTATTTATATCAGCATGCACATTTACACTTAGATAGATAGCGAAACCAAAGCTATTAGTTGATAATATGCTGTCTGTTTCTCACTGTTACTCATTTCTAAATTGCATTAATGTGGCACACTGATCGGGGTAACTGTTTGTCTTCCTGTCTCTTTCACTGTGTTTGTGTATGTGTGTGTTAGGCATTGTTCAGCCCTTTTCTGTCTTCCCTGGGGAATGGCTGTGTTAATATGGCTCTCTTGTCTGCTTTATGAAGGCTTACATCAAACTGAAACTCCAGTCGGATATTAAAGGGCTCAGTATGAGCCTGTGATTGAACTGCTACCCAAGTCCATTGTTTACATTTGCACCTCCATTACTCACATAGTTTACAGCCTTAGGGCACAGTATAGCACCCAAACAATGGGACATACTGCTAAACAAAAGAAATGCATATGGATATCAAAATCGATTAAGTATTAGTGTGTATCCATTTGGGTTTATCATGCATGCTTCACAATAGGGGATAGCATAATTTTGACTGACTATATGCTGTTTCCCTTTTGATTTCATGTTAAACCTTTACAATTTATAAGAGTCAATCCCATTTGTAATAATACTCATTCCAAATTAAGGTAGTTCAATATCAAATACAACTATACTAGAAACAAATGTTAACACATGAGATCTGCATCCGGTTTTGTACACCAACACAATGTGATGTATCAGTCAGGTGATATTCCCAACCCCCTTATAACTGCAGTGACGCAGAGTGAAGACATACGGCTGGTTATGTGTCCTCCTACCCCACCCTGTGGTCTGTCTCTGACCTGCTCTTACTGTCTTGTTACAGCCAGGCATAGAGGGAGTCAGAGAGAGAGAAATATAGAGGAAAGTAAGTGAGAAAATAGGCTGACCCTGATCACCCTCGCCCCCCGTTCACTGTAATCTCTGCACACTTTGTGATTTATAGGGCACAAGCAGGTGAATATTTCATTGTAATACATCTAGGCTAATATTCCAGCTTGGGGTCCAAAGCATTAAGGGAGGTATGAATACATTGAGTTTGTTAGGCCTGGCCCTAATCAATCAGTGTGTGGAACAGCTCAGAAAAGAGCTCTGTTCTCATTACCGAGACAATTCATACATTGCACATTACATTTACACACAAACCCTGTGTTACTTTCTCTCAACCTAATTCTCTGGGAAAGATTAGGTCTGCAGTAAATGTCTGGTTTTCTGTTTGAATGTGGGCTATAGAAACTGTTTGAAAGTAGCAAAACGTCTGAAGAATGGGATATAAAAATGTAGATTCCTCTTTATAAAATTAAAATGTCTTTATGATGAAAACAGAAGGCTTTGAGACTGGTAAGCCTATTTTCATAAGCCTCCAGAGGAAACCCAGCCTGGCACATAATATAAACGTTACAATATTGGGGGAGAACACAATGTCATGAATAAAATTACATTTCATCTTCCAAATATTTTCTTAGTATTACCAAATCAGTTTGACAGGCGCACATATTTTTTGGGGCATATTTTTTTCAAGCGATAAAGACGATACCTTTGTTTCGCAAGTACCAGTTAAAGTCCATGTTGTCTGCTTGTGTTGTGGTAAGAGGATTATGCATGTTAAATTTAGTCACTGACAGGATAGGAGATAGATGGCTGGACCTGTCGTAAACTGAAGCTCATCCCCATGTTCACAACGTGCCTCAGAAGAGAGGAATCATTCACTTTTTACAGTGGAAGAATCTGCTGTAGCCCCTACTTCAGCTTCATATGAAAACAGCCTGTTACGCAATAGTTTTGTTGCTTGGTTTCTGTTTGTGGGTCAAAACCCAGCTCCAGTCTGCTCTCCAGTCTGCTCTAACTAGGATGTCCATTGGGTCCAAGGCACCATTAATGGACTGGCAGAACCAGCAGCCTCCAGCTCAAGAGTAATCTCCTCAGCCACCGTGGGGGCTGTTATACGGTGGGCAAGGGGCAGGCTGGACCTCCCTACTTAGCTGTTAATCCATCCAACCTGAACCTGAAGTCTAGACAGTGTAGTCCTTACCTGGACTTGTAACATAACCTCAACACATTCACACACCTATAGTTTGTGTGCATTGTGTGGGCCTTTCTGTGGTCACATATTTGCTATGTGTGCTCCGCTTAGTGTCATTAGAACTCTTCATCAGTGGTGGAATGAGACTAAGTACATTTACTCAAGTACTGTACTCAAATACAATTTAGAGGTACTTATACTTTACTTGAGTATTTCCATTTAATACTACTTAATGGGGCGGCACGGTGGTGTAGTGGTTAGCACTGTCGCCTCACAGCAAGAAGGCCCCGGGTTCGATTCCCGGTTGGGGACGTGGGGACTTTCTGTGTGGAGTTTGCATGTTCTCCCCGTGCCTGCGTGGGTTTTCTCCGGGTACTCCGGTTTCCTCCCACCGTCCAAAGACATACAGATTTGGGGCTAGGTGAATTGGGGAGTCCAAATTGCCCATAGATGTGAGTGTGAGTGTGAATTGTCTGTCTCTGTGTTAGCCCTGGATTGACTGGCATCCAGTCCAGGGTGTACCCTGCCTTCGCTCTATGACAGCTGGGATAGGCTTCAGCGCCCCCCGCGACCCTCTGTGGAGGATTAAGCGGTAGATAATGGATGGATGGATGGATGGACTACTTAATACTTCTACTTCACTACATTTCAGAGGGTAATATTGTACTTTTTACTCCACTACAGTTACACTAGTTACTAGTTACTTTGCAGATTTAGATTATTAATACAAATTATAAATCAACTAATAAATTATCATATATTTTTGTATAGGTTAAGCTACCCAGCAGTATATACAGTAATTAAAATTAGCTCCACCTTTACCAGCTGCAACATTAAAGTGATGGACACATTAATGCATCAATAATTATAGTCCAATAACATGATATACTGTATATGATTCTGAAATGGGCCATTCTGCATTATGATGACTTTTACTTTTGCTACATTAAGTATATTTTGATGGTAATACTTTTGTACTTTGACTTAAGTAAGATTTTGAATGCAGTCAAATATCTGAATACTTCTTCCACCACTGCTCTTCATTCTTTACATTATCAGCTCTTCTAATTTATTTTCTTATTATAAGAATGCTCCAGTGCGCTTTCTTACTGGCTGTCTACTGTACAATAATAGGCTCTGCAACACATTAGTCTATAGTGGTCTAGCCTATCATTCCCACACTCCAACAAACCCTCATATCATATTTACAACCAGCTAGCCAACAAGCTACCACACTAAAACAAGGATGCTAGCTAACCGACAGTGACTGTCCAACACCTCACGTCATTAGACATTTATCTTCTGCCAACATTCTGTACTTATACTTGCTGGGAGACTTACATTGCATGTGACATTATTATCAATCATCCCCACTTCATGTCTCCGTTGTAATTTTGTATTAGTTAAGTCAGAGACCTGCTGGTTTTCATTCCAGCCATCTAATCAGCGACTTACACCTGGGACGGATGTATGCAATTAACTACCAGGTAGGATAGAAAACCAGCAGGTTCTCCAGGAAAATAATCGAGCACCACTGAGCTAAGTGAGAAACAAGCACATCATTTGTTGTGATAAACTGCAACCAGATAGGTGCTGGTACTCCATGATTAGAACCCAGGACCAGGACGCGTTATTATGGATCCCACTGCTTTCCTTGGCAAGATTGGATTTGCCAGCAGAGCCTAGTCCTAGGTACTTTTTCTAACCTTAACCACTCCACTACCACGCCTAAACATAACCGTCCCTCTGCTGGCCAATCCTAGCGTTGAATGCTACGCTGGACGGGTCTTACCAAGAAAAGCATCCATAATCCATAAACCAAGGATCCATAATAACATGACCAGGACCCCTGCATGAAAAAAAACAAGTACTTGTTAAGTACTAGTTAAATCGTTACTAGTAAAAATAGAAAAGAGACTAGTAAAAACCAAAGTATTCACTACATTTTAAATTAGTAACTACTATATAGCAACTAGTAAAATTACAATAGTGACTAGAAACTGGTAGAATAGTGTCTAGTAACTAAAAAGTAAGTACTGGTGCTTAAATTTTAGTGACTAAAGTAAAGTAATAAAGTAATTGGGACAGGCACAAGCCATCCTTTATTGATCCTAGACCAATCATCAAAAAAATCCTCAAAATGCGAAGCTTCTGCACAAAATGCGTTGAGGTTGGCACGTCTGTTTTGCATGTGTGGCAAGTGGTGTGTGCTTATGTGTATTCATGTGCTTGTGTGTGGCAGTTCATAAGTGAGGAGATGTTTTTTTCCCACTGTGCCAGTCAGGAGCAGGAGGCGACTGTGGAGGAAGGAAGCTTGTCAGAGCTGTCTCACTGGGTGATGTTAATATGGCAATGCTAAGCTGGCAAAGGACTTAAGCAGCTTACAAAGTACAGGGAAATAAACTTGATGATTCCACAGCAGTTTGCAAGACTTTTTAAATCCTAAAGAGTTTAAATACACATCCTACCTCATGCTGGCCGTATGACAACTTGGCTGATTAAAATTTGCACACTGCAATGAAAATCTACATTTCACATCCTGCATTGTGACAGAAGTTGAACCGTTTGGAACATAAACAAGTTTCAACATGCATCAAGGCTCCCTTTCATTGACTGCTTCAATGGCATGCTTCACCTCTTTGCCAATAGCAGTCTGGTTTGCATTAGGAACCAATTATTCATCTAGGTCATGGCAAATCCCTCAATTAATTGGGGAACAAGGGAAAATCAACTGCATATCAGTCTTTGTGTTTAGCCTCTTTTGTCTTATCTCATGATGGAGGATAAAAAGGAGGGTGTATTGGCTTCTCGATAGAGGATCAAGGGCCAAAGAACTGATCAATAGCAATTGGCAAACACATCTAAACAACCAGCATTGCTACTCACCGATCTGTAAATCTCCCCTATAGACCAAGTCGTGCTAGGCCATAGGTTCTATCAGCACACAGCAGATCCCCTGGCATGCAATACATCCATGCTGATTGCTATTAAAGATATCAATCACTGAAACAGCCCCCATAGTTCTGGTGAAATGTAATTCCACATATTAGATATTATATGGAGAATATGTCCATCATTGTTTAGTGATCTGATGACATATTGGACTGTAGGAGCTAATGTTTTATTGTTTAAGTCTTATGGTTTTATAGATTTCCTGTCAGTTTGTTGGATATCAGCACTGACCTGGAGATTGACCTTGTCGGAACAGGGGTCCACTGATAGCAGTTGCCACAGTCGTCTTTGAATACCCCCACCTCTTCTTTACTTCCCACGCCCCCCTACCATCTCCTCACATCTCAGCTTCAGTAGATTCCAGTTGCCCACACTTTCACCCAAATTCCTCCTGCGATGATAATACCCCCAATAACAGTCCTAATCCCAGCATGCCACGCTGCTCAATTACAGTCTTCAGGAGGATGGGATTAGGAGCAGAGATGGTGTGAGGGGAGGGGGCAGTTGGAGAATGGTGGAATGAGTTGAGCTGAAGGGTGAGGGGGGCAAAGGAGGGAGACGAGGGAGAGGAAGGGATAACGGGGAGGAGAGACTGCTTTTTACTGCCATGAAAGGCTGCAGATGAAGAGACAGCAGTGGGTAAATCCCAAATAGCCTGTCACCAGCCGACAGCGCACTGGAGCATGCAGAGCACAGAACAGCACAGCAGACTGGCAGACCGGGGTGAGCCAGGGTAGGGGGAGAGGCAGGAGGTTGTCTGGAGGAGGCTGTAGGAGACCAGACCCTGTTAAGGGTTGGCCAATTTGACATCGGAACAGAGACAGGAGGTTGGGGGGAAATACATCGGGTGACGGAGTTGTGGGACAGGGTGTCTTGGGTCACAATTTTTTTGCTCGACTCGTAAACATTTCTCCCTGATATTGTCATGGCATCCGTGGAGGGAGGAAGAGAGGGAAGAGAGTGAAGTGATGCAGAGAGCTGACAGGGAGAGGATGAGTAGGAACAAGAAAGAGAGAAGGAGAAGGGAGAGATAAAGTTGAGCTTAGAAATAAGGCACGGGGCTTATGCCTCCACACATTTACAGAATCCGGGCCCAAATAAACATCCCTCCTCCTCATCCCTTTAGTTGTGGATGTTGATTGAGGGTGCTGGCAGGAAGATGAGCTATAATCAACTCCCCATCACAACAGCACCCATCTCACACAGTGACACTGCCAGCCATGCAAGGGATCCTGCAGCCTGAGTTTGCAGAGCAGATTACATTTACACACACGTCAATGTTCAGCCTTTTTGCAGTCACATCAGTACTGTACATCAGTAGACTTCCAAAAGGTAATTGTCATTTGAATGTGAAACTAGTAATGATCCTGGTCCACTAGACAGTGGCAATCAATTTGGAATCCCGTAATAAATGGGAAAGATGGTCATTCACTACTATTCATCATGGTGACTACTGAAAAAGCATCTCAGATCATGTGTCAGAACTCAGAAGGTACAACAAGGAGTAACAGAGTGGATCAAACAGACACTAAATGATCTGGTTCCCCCACATAGTCCAGAGGGAACCTGCATGTTCTGTTGTCAAGTTCTGATCCTGCACTGTCCTCATGTCAGGCCCAAAGCACACATACAGACAGACCCCAGTTACAGTAACAAAGCCGTGCCTACCAAAGCATGAAGTGAAAAAACTAAACAAAAACCAACAAAACATCACCACTGAGCACCACAAGCCAATACATTGGCTTGATCAGCTACCAGTGTCACTGATCAATGGTCCAGAGTGGCTGCAATAGGGATGCAGACTCAATGAAGCATATCAACACAACACTCCAACCGAAATAAACAAAACAAATTCTACAGTTACTGGTGACCTCAGTCACTAGTCACCTACTGTACAACTACGGGTGACTTGAGAAAATCACATTTTGTCTGTCTGTCTGTCTGCATTTTTAGTGAGCAGTATCAAATTAATAAATAAATTCTGTATTAATGTGGAAACTCAACTTCAACTATGCACATTAACTAAACTAAATTATGTTAGCTGAATTTTTTCATACAACTCCCACAACCCACTTCACGTATTCAGAAATAAGTGAATATGTGAACTCAATAAGAACTGAATGTGCTGTGGGACTGTACATAATTTGTAAGTGTTTGTTTGTAGTTTTTTTAAGCAACTTAAATAGACACATAGACATTGCACAAAGTAAGTGTGGCACACAGGATATTTATGTGTAATTGCCCACTTACTTAAAGGTGTTATTTTATATGTATGGTTTTATCTTGCATATAAAAGCAGTCATATGGAAACTAAGAAGATAGATGAGACATTATATCTTTAATGTAATTGCTGTGTGATTGAAGGTATAAGGGACAATATAATTGTAATGCATGGTTATTACTGCATTTTGAAATATTGAGATTTTGATACTGTGATTTTGATATTATATTGTTATTGTTTTACATTGTCATTTCTATTGTTCCAACTAAGTTCAGTTGGCATTTGACACCTGAACCAGTAAAGCCACTGAGGACCAGCCGACTCACAATTGTGTTTCCATTTATTCTCTATGGGTGTAACATAAGCTTGTATTAACCTGATCCAAAGAACCAGATTATTGAAAACAAAGAACAGTTGTGAATAGTACATTTCTTTATGTAAAGGTTTTATGTAGCACATGAAAATGAATGATTTGTTGTAAGTAGGGATGTCACGATACCAGAAATATCAGTGAAATTCCACGATTATCGATACCATTTCGATACCACGATAAAAACAAACAAACAAGAAAAACAATAAATCCCAACTGTACTTCAACATACACTCCTTTTGATTGATTTTGATCCATTACCAAGACTCCAAGATGATCCGAGTCTTTATACCACTATCGATACTTTTCTATTATTTGGTCCAAACAACTGTATTTATTCAAGTTTCTCGCCAAAAGCTACATTTTCAAATTTTAATGTTAAACTGAAGACATAATGATGACGTTTTATTTACCTTCATCTACTCCTCATTTTACTGACAGACCTTGAACACATCATTGTGAGGAAGTGCAACCTCGATATACTGGTCTGGGAGGTTGGTACACTATGGAAATGTATGTCCAACAGTCCAAATATATTGAATGTGGCAGTTACTTCTTTTATACAACACTAAGCAATACAGAATTACTACAGTAGCATTAACACACAGTAGCATACAGACTCGGCAGGCGAGCGGTACAGGCGAGCTGTAATATGCAGTTAACAGCATATCTACATCATCCTAAATAACCTACATTAGCATGAACAATACTAATAATAAGGTAACACTGTCTACAAGTACTTAAGCCGTCAGGCAATTAAGCTGCAAACTATCTGCAGGTCTGTTAAAGTAAACAACGTAGCAGAACAAGGTAGAATATGAAAGTAACAGGTATGGTAACACCAGCATGCAGGATCGTAAGGCCCTGCAGTGAGTGGTACGTTCAGCTGAACGTACCTTAGGGGGGCAACTCCCTAACCTCAACAACATCTATACCAAGCGGTGTAAGACCAGGACCAGCAGCATCCTGAGAGACCCCAGCCACCCAAACAGACTGTTCACTCAGCTCAGATCAGGGAAGAGGTACCGCTCATTGATGGCTAAAACAGAGAGACTCCGAAAGAGTTTC
>CABFOS010144973.1:0-10850 GCA_900660315.1 Diretmoides pauciradiatus
CTGAAAGCCTGGCGGACTGGGCCAGCTTTGGTGCTCCACGGCTGACCTGCTGGGACAGAGCGGCGCTGCGCCTGCCGAGCGCAATGGTGTGAGAGAGTGGCCATCAAAGATCGGGCCGTCTCTGTGTGTCGCGGCCCCGAGAGCAGTGAGCCTTGCTACACAGTCCTATAGAAATATCATAGAAACATAGAGTTATTATAGAAACACTACAGGAATATCATAGAAACACTATAGAGTTATTACAGAAACACTACAGGAATATCATAGAAACACTATAGAGTTATTACAGAAACACTACAGGAATATCATAGAAACACTACAGAGTTATTACAGAAACACTACAGGAATATCATAGAAACACTATAGAGTTATTACAGAAACACTACAGGAATATCATAGAAACACTATAGAGTTATTATAGAAACACTACAGGAATATCATAGAAACACTATAGAGTTATTATAGAAACACTACAGGAATATCATAGAAACACTATAGAGTTATTACAGAAACACTACAGGAATATCATAGAAACACTATAGAGTTATTATAGAAACACTACAGGGGTAACTATGGTTACAAACAACAAATGTGTGTAAGGTGGGGGGCACGGCCTGTCAATCATACTGACTGATAGTTCTCATTGACTTGCCCACAAAACAAGGTGAACTTGCACAATGGGAAATTTGGGCATAAAAAAGGAGTTTTATAGTACTTAAAATGACTGAATAGTGAATTGATGGACACATTCACTTTGATGTTACATAAAGATAACTGGCATGTGTCACATTCAACCACATCAACTTCTTTAAAAGTGCATTTTAGAAAACAGCTCTGTCAAAAAAAAAAGTGAATTTGAGTAATATATCCATCCATTCATGGGGTCATGTGTGCATTCACAGAAAGCATTTCAAAGTTGAGCCATTACACTACTTATCATTTGTCAGTAGTCCTAAAATAATTGTTCCCTTGAGGTCCCCATGTATTTAACACCCTGACAGAGAACAATTGCACAGTGCCAGTGCATGCCCTATGGCATGAATGCATCAGATAGGCCACCATCTACTGTAGCACCATGTGCAATATTTGTACTGCTGTGTTGTGCAAGTGCTCCTACTGAAATAGCAGCATTTGTAATGTTGAAACAGCTTGCCTGAGACATCCAAGCCTTATTTACATGTTTGTCCCTAAAGGCAGAAGCCAGTTGGCACGCTCTGTCTAAATTCAGTCATTTTGTAGTCAAGGTAGTACACAACACACTGTTGTATACAAACTCAGCACAGATCAGTGGCAATATGATGGCGCGCACACACACACACACACACACACACAGAGAGAGACAGAGGGAGAGAGCTTAGAAATGGTACCCACTGTGCATCCCTCCCCTCTAACCCTCTCAATGTCTAATAAGTTACCATGACAACCAGAGAGTGGAGAGGATTGCCCTTGTTGAGCTTGAGTTCCTTTTGTTGTTCCTTTTGTTTCTCTTGTGGCCTGCCATACTCATCTCATAATAATGACAACTTTATGGAAATTAATATATTTCCCGTGACAGCCATGGAATAAAGATATTTGAATGCTATCAATTTAAAACCCATCCACACTGAGCTAGCATTCATCCATAAGTTCTTTGAAAGCACCAGATGCTGTAACGTCAGAAATGCTAGATATTTGTGATTAAATTGTATTTTTGATAATCACAATATCATTAGAATCAGTACATTTAATATCACAGTAAATATGTATGTATTTTTGCCTCTTCCATGTGAGTGCTGCAAAAGTCAATCATTTTGCAATTTCATACCCTGTAAACAGTTTATCGGAATCATTTTCTTATCAGAATGTCCTATTCAAAACTGCACTATCTGTGAAAACTGAGGACCCATACATCCACTCATAACATGTCCCTTATCGACACTCCAGCACCTGTTGAAGAGTGTGAGAAACTGAGACCCCTTTCACAGATATAATCCCCCTTTAATATGCACTTCATGCAATAATGAGCTGCTTGACTTCTATGAAACCATAATGACTGGAATCCGATTCTCTTTTTGTAGTGCTCTGCCTGGACAATGAGAGAAACTTTGTTACTCTCCTTTGGACACACAGTTTTACCCCCTCCTCCTCCTCCCCCATTTTCTTTGTCTTTGTCTGTCAAAGAGGCACACATCTCACATCTCACAAATCAGCAACTCGTCTTCTGGTGCTGTGATCTGTTATAGGCTCCTACTGACTACTGACGGGGCACAGCCCACACATTTTTAAAGGTGTAATGATAGAAATTCAAACTGAGTATTTTGTATGTTTGTGTGTAATACAAACAATAAAATGTATTTACAATCATTTTTCAATACACCTTTAGAGGTGTATTGGTGGCTAAAGGTGGCTCCTGGTTAGGTTCAGGATTGATTTTAAAATTCTTTTATTTGTTTTTAAGTCTCTGAATGGGCTGGCTCCGGAATATCTATCTGACCTCATTAAGATGCATCAGCCCTCCAGAGCCCTCCAGAGCCCTCAGATCAGCTAACCAGATGGTCTTGGATGTTCCTCGATCACTCTTAAAAACTAGAGGAGATCGAGCCTTTGCAGTCGCGGCTCCCACTCTGTGGAACGCACTACCTTTAACTGTGCGCTCTGCGAATAGCCTCTCCACTTTTAAATCACTGCTAAAGACTCATTTGTTTACCTTGGCCTTTGGTTGAGTACTTTTACCTCTATTGTCTTTTATCTTTGTGGTATTTCACTGTATGAATGATTGCTTTTGTTTTGTTTTTTGTGCTTTTTGATGCTTTTGAACTGTAAAGCACTTTGTTTGGCCTTTGGCTGTTTTAATGTGCTATATAAATAAAGCTGACATTGACATTTAGCTATAACTTAATGTTGGGACCACTTGGTTTCATGCTGCACAAATGAAATGCGCTAGCAGACTCAACAGTATTGAGACCATTTAGCTCAAAATAACCCTAATGGGGACTTTTCTCTCAAGTATTTACGATATGAATTATGCAAACGGTGATGGCATTAGCAATGCTGGCACTTCCTGATACAGTACTGTAGGTGCTCATGGTGGCCTAGCAAGTCAGTCTACATATTACCATTTTGTGACATTACACCTGAATAAATACATTAACAAAGTAAACTAAAACATTTTTGCATATGTTTATTTTAGATCGTTTTAATTAAGTTTTCTTTTTTTCACAAAGTCACATTTTTATTTTGACTTCAGTTTGTGACAATATTTTTTTAATATTAGTTTTAATGCTAGTTTTAGTCTTACACACTCACACAGACCCATACTGTACAGCTCCATAGGGGACCTAAAACCTAAAAGTCAATGACATTGCACCATAACATTTCATTTAAATGTATGTCATGCCACTGATTTCCACCATTAAATTGTCCGTATCAATCACATGCCATAACAACCAGAACAAGGAGCATGTATCATGTATCACGTTAGATGCTGCATCAATATGTACTTTTTTCTAGCTGCATGAGGTTTGTTGGGGCAGATGTGAAACATTCAAGGAGAACTTGAGGATGAGATGTTGTCATTCTCTTATTCTCAAAGAATCCCAAGGCCTGGTTACAAGCTACTGCCTCCCATATGGCATCCTTTGTTTAATTATAGACCTCTGATTAAAATTTGCTTAATTTCATATGGCTTGCATAACAACACGAAGCACACAGGTCCGCACAAGCACGCGTAGACAGCTGACATTTCAATATCGATTCCTACTGTAGCTTCAGAGCATGGAAATGCATCACGAGGTGAGCTTGTGACAAATGAGAGTGACAAATATTGTGACGTAAATGTCAAAGGTTATGTGTGACATTTGGGGGCACTGTCCGCCTCTCCAACTAGAAGAGTGAGCTGTGTTATTATCTCGTCTACCAGCTCAAAGGAGCGACCAGCAGGGCATCAGCCAGCTAAATACCACATCTGCCCTGCCAAAGCAGACCGGCGGAGCCTATATTGACAGCCCCCACAGTACAAGGGACTGGCACTGCTTTGCCAGTCCATTATAAAGTATTTCAAGTCCGACACACAATAGCTACTGTCATATTGTCACTTCAATGGCTTGGCTCCAGCAGACAACAGGCACATCACTGTTGCTTATATGAGTGTGTGTCTAAGCGTGTGCGTGTTTGGAAAGATAAGGGAGTGTTACCTGGACCTATTCTCCGCCTCCTTTATTCCACTCCGCTGTGGGTTTTTCTCCATCCCAGCCATCTGTTTCGTGTTCAATGCCAGGAATAACCCTTTGTTGAAAAGAGAATTGTGTTCAGGACAGTCTGTCTTTCACTTCATTAGTCCTTGGAAGGCAAATGGTGTTATTATAAACCAGCATGAAACTGCAACAGACAAGCTAGCTGCTATTTTATTCTGAATGACATAAGGCTGTGTGTGTTAAAACCTATGACTATGTTTGCTGCTGGAATGCTTAAGGCTATTTTTGCATGACAAGTGTGTATCTCAACATCTGGCATCTTGCACCATCTATTTTTTTCTGAATTACAGGGAGAAGACTTGAAAGCCATGGGGGGAAAGGAGATGAAAAGATTTGGCTATTATTACAGTTATTGAGGGGTTATGCATCATCGTTGACATTTGCATTACATTTTTATCAAGCTGTATTCATTATCTGGTGAATTACTCTCTTTTTAGCACCTAATCAGCCCGCAGCGGATTAGCTTCAGCTCATGTAAAATTTATTTCATGCTTCAGCTTCCGTGCACGCGGGGCATGAAAAACCTCTCAGACCAGTGAATGTGTCAGACAGGCATGTAAATAAACGGCGCCTGGGATATCTCGAATGGTATGCAGAGACATTATTAAGCATAACATAGAGTCATTCAGAAATACTATAGCCACCAAGTGCTCTTAAAATGGAAAACAAAAAAATGTCATTGGATGATGTCAAAGGATTGCTATCCTTCTTCGCCCTATTTGGTATTCTTTTCTGTTTCATGTTACACGGAGAAGTTGCACTGTGACCTTTCACTGGTGAGAGAATTGAGATATCCAGCAGGCCTATTTATATGGAGGACAGCACACTATTAATATGTTAATACCTGCTTCCCTGCTTCTCATTAAAGAAAGGAATGGCTTGACCTACAGCGGCAACCTGCCAACAAAATCAAGCTTACCCGATTATAAAAAGTTATTTAATTTCAATTGGCCTTTGCACTGGGAGAGCACCCCCACACTGGCATGTCAAGCAGTGATTTGCAACACAATTGGGTGTAAGTAACATGGTGTAGTAGGATGAGATCGGTATGTCAGAAATGAAACTGAAATATCTGCAATTCCACAGTCACCTTGCTTGTTGAGAGTTTCTAGGTACTATAGGTGTTATGCTGTTGAATTAATTATGGATTTCAATGCACAGGATGCAACATAATTACTCAGCGTGCATGACAATTCAAAAGTACTATCAGGTCAGCTACTGTATGACCAAATACATCAAAACATGTTCAGTTTCATCTAAACGCTCATATACTGTCGTTAAGTTGACTCATGCTTCTGGCTGCAGGGTATGTCTTCTTCTACACTTCCACTCCCACATGCAAAACAATATCCATCTACAGTATAAAGAGACAGAGGCACACAGAGAAACTTAATTTCTCAAAACATAATGGAGACATGACATTTTAGTAAATTCATGACTTACCATGTTCTTGATTCACTAATGTTTCAACTGTAGATAAAAATGCAGATCAAGATAATTTTATTCTCCCAATTTAAAATATTTAGCTGGGTAACTGACCCAGTATTGTTATTATTGTGAATATTATTTGTATTTGTATGTTGGTTTGGTGCCATCATGTAATCTAACTTGTGTTAGTGTACCAATGTCAAGCCAGCCACAATAAAATTATATGAGTTCTAATCACAGTTTTCAATATAACACCCTTATTGTTGAACATATGGCATTTTTTGAGCGATACAAAGTACCAACGGGAAAATAAAGAATATATTTGACGAGGAATCTGCAATGAATGAACATAAGCTTTATGTTATTTTCCAAAATGTTATGTGCAATCCAAAATATCTTTAAAAAGTGACAAATTTGAGGTTTTAATATGAAGGCAAAGTCGTCTAACCTCTGGTCTTTTCCTGGCTATCTCTGGCTGCTTGACTCAGCTGCTGACCGTGTTCATGCAGGCAGCCAACTGTTGACTATTTTTTATTGAAATGGGATAAATGATGACTGGTAAAACAGACTAGTTTGATGTGATCAGTTACAAATGCAAATTACATATCAATGTAACATATCAATGCACTCATAAAGTAGTCAGGAGGGGGAGTAAACCTACATGTTTCGACCAACAATGGTCTTCATCAGGGCATCATGCCCTGATGAAGACCATTGTTGGTCGAAACATGTAGGTTTTTTAACATGTGAAGCCCTATAGTTTCAATAAAGGTTTTTTTTAATTTACTCTCCCTCCTGACTACTTTATGAGTGCCTGGATTCATTCCTTTTTCAACTATATTTGCTACTCCCTGAGAGCACCTAACAGTACTATTTTTCACTGCTCTCACCTGAGAACCTGGTGGACCCGTCTCTTTGTTTCTACAAATGATTGATGTTGTTTTGATCAAGTAGAACTGTTATAGCGTTGGCTATTTCTGACGGTGACTTGATGGCCATGAGAGTCGCTATTAGTATTGTGTGTTAGTGAAGTCCATCCTGACCTGTGTAATGGTGTTCCTGCAATTTACTACGATTTACAGATTCATTATAATTAATGGTATCATTGATTAGCAGTCTGCTATATTAAAATGATCAAACTGACAACATTATAATTTATGTGATGACAATTGAACTGAATAATAAATATTATATTTGAATGCATCTTTAAGTAAACTCTTCCCTTACTATATCGCCACAATGTGCACTCGTTTATTGGGCTGGCCCCGCTCGTCCAGCCAAAAACTGAACTGAAACTCTGAATAATGGCAGCAGGGTTCTATCCCCATCTGATCAGTGCTACTCAAATCATCATCACCTAATTGGAATTGTTGCACTGATGGTCAGCTGAAACCAGAGCATGAAAGTTGAATTTTGGAGCCTCAGTATCTAGTCTCAGCATCACAATTTAAACATCAGAACAGAAGCATAGAGGGCCTGCCTCAACTGCAAAGTCAATCTCCGTAAAGGACTCTGTGAGTGACTCAAAGGTCAACCTCCAAACTCTGGCTGCAATCGTTACAGAAGGCACGCTTCCAGCCACTCAGGGAGTTGAACTGAAGTCGGATGGCTGCAGTAATTCAGATGAAAGAAAATGTAATAGAATTTCATTATCACGCCGTATAGGCCGAGCACTACGGGCCAGAAACTCTATATAATGCCATCCACAATGTATGTTGCATCCCAAATCATGTCTCTTTATTTTTTGTTCCTGAGAAACTTAAGTGAACTTATCATGAAGCAGCAGATCCAAAATATACTCTCATTTCTGGTAACACACAAATGTTACTGAAATGCCAGTTTATGAGTGGACAACTTCCACATTCATTAAACTGTCTGCATAATACTGGACTGAGGCGCCACTCACGCCGGCCATGGCATGAAAAGAATGATAATTCAGCTGCTGAGAGTTCTCAATTTGTCTCACGGTACATAGTTACTGACACTTGTGTTTAGGTCTACAAACGTATGTTTGGAGCAATAAACAGAGATAAAACTGATGAGAGATGGACTCCGCCGACCGATTTAGCTCTCCAAATGTATTATCAAATAAAATGCTACAAACCTTCATTGTTGTGTTCGGCCTGTTGAAAAAAACAATGACGTCAGAATTGTGCCAACTCGTGTTGCATCTAGAATTCCGATTTACACGACTTGATTATCCGACTTTGTTGGGTGTTCATGTGCACTTCCAAGTGGGAAGCTTGTGTATCCACTTGAAAGCACCGTTACACTGACGACGGCGCACAGATCGACGCACAAATCCTCTCTTCTCAAACAGGTGTTACTTGGATAAACTGACCACATATTGGGAATCTAAATGGTTACTTTCTCGCAGCCAACAATACCTACAAAAATCCCATTCGTCCCGGGGAAATGCTCTATTCATCCCAAACACATTTCCGGTCGGTCGCCGTTAGTCTTGAGCCTTGCTTCCTAGTCATTCTGCAGCTCAGCAGACAATGGTGCAGTGGTGGTTCGAGTCTGTTGAGTGTTGACTTCATGCTACGTTGTGTATATATACACCGGTATTAAGAATTTCGGCCGATATATCGATATCAGATTTTTTTTTTACTCCCTAATATTGATATCAGCCTCAAAAATCCAGTATTGGTCGGGTTATACAATAGAGACAAGTAAGCTAGCCAATTAGAGCAAAGATGCAACAGAAAAGTCTAGGGAATAGGTAATGTCTCACTATGTAAAACACTGGAATAACAATACCGTTTTGGCATTTGCTATTTTGACTGAGAAGGGATCTTTTTAGCAGTCACAGCTGAAATATCTTGTAATGTCAGTCGCTCATAGCACAGTCCTCCATTGTTGAGCTGTTGAAAATACGAATGAGGTGGGATGGTGTCTTCAATTTACAATGACTGGGGAGTTTTTGTTCCAAAAAAAACATACAGGCCAGAAAGTAAATTTTGAAAGCCAGAAATTTCTGCACCAGGCAAAGCGATCCCATGACAAGAAGCCAGTTTGACCACAGGAAGATTTTGCATGCCCAGGTTTGACTGGCACAACACTGACACCCAGATTTGCTTTCCTAGGATCCCAGACTGACAAAACAATTAGCACAGCTGTGCCAGAGCTGTGCAACATTCTAAAGGTTAGATGCCAGGCGACTCTTCTTGACTTGACTGATGGAGCATGGAAAGATACGCTGTCACTCCACAGGTTCAGCCCTGTCATTTATACACAGGCTCATTGGATGGTGTGTTTGCACTGCACAGCAGTAATAAAAGAGCGTTAAATTAATATATGAGCTGTGGCATCGAGGAGGTTAAGCATTTTAGCATCAAATGGGATTTCAGCTCAAACTTAGAATGCTGAATCATGAGATCACAGAGGTAACTGAATCCTGAACTGGAGGAAATAAGATAAAGGAGTTACCTTTATACCAAATTATTTCTAAAATTTATTACAGAAAAAAAGCTTTCTGTATATAATACGATTTATAAAGCCCTCAGATCATCAGATCAACTGCGAGTGGATCGTTCACTTCGTTCTTGGATTTGGGCATGCGCAAAAGAACATGATCCGTGATCCGTGACTCGAAAACATTTGTGGATTTGCCCAATGCGCAGCACTTACATGATCCGACTGGTACCAGAGTTTCATTCTTTGATTTGCGCGTGTGCAAATTAACATGATCCATGATCCGTGACTCGTAATCCAACTGGTACCTAGAGGTTTGTTCTTCTATTTACGCATGCGCAAATGAAGATGATCCGTGATCCACCTCGGAAAGATTCATTCATTTGACTGAACGAGATCCGATCTGAATCTGAAAGAAGATACAAACTTCCCACCACTAGAAACAACAGAGTCTCTTGCTGTGCCTTGCATGCATCGAATCATGGGCAACACATTCTGTTTACAGCATATTTAGCTAGACAGCTATCGGTAGCTAACTGTAGCAAAGATGCTGGTCAAAGATGAGTCGTGGGTTAACATGGAACAGCGACGAGGTACAATGTCTCATTGAGATTTGGGCAGACGATCAAGAAAACTCCGAGGGGTTTGTGGAAATCCAAACTTTCAGGAAAATTCTGACCAGAGTTTGCAAGCGCGTGGCATTTGTTTACAAGTTTTGGTCCTCTGTAGCCCGAGAGTCCCTTTGAAAAGGTCCGAGCTGCGTCATCTTGCTATAAAGAAGGCTAAGAGTATGCTAACATGTAGCAACATATTATTATGTAATATCCATGTAGGGAAGAAGCTTGGCTAAAAGCCCATGATAACACAATTCCAACACCAAGCAACCAAATAAGCAAGTAGCAACAAAGTAGTAACAACACAAAAACGCTGTGGACATACTGTAGGTGGCACTAGCGATGTTGCTCCTTTATGCTACCGGCACAAACAATATGTCATTGGAAAGCTGAGGCTCCACAGATTACAAAAGTCTCTACGACTCCAAAACTCACTGAACCAGCACCCGAAGATGAGCAAAAACAACTTCACTTTATGCACTTTGATCCCCCACGCAATCTTTATTTACTAGGCTACTACGCAGTAACTTCCACTTACGTACTGAATTTCAATATTGATATTACAGTTTTGAGATACTTGAACTCCTCCACCTGAGGCAGGGCCTCCTCCCCGACCAGGAGAGAGCACTCCACCCTTTTCCGGCTGAGAACCATGGCCTCGGACTTGGAGGTGCTGATCCTCATCCCAGCCGCTTCACACTCGGATGCGAACTGTCCCAGCAAGAGCTGGAGGTCATCGTTCGATGAAGCTAAGAGGACCACGTCGTCCGCAAAGAGCAGCTGCTTCGCAGGGTGGCCGGGCTCAGCCTTAGAGATAGGGTGAGGAGCTCGGACATCCGGGAGGGACTCAGAGTAGAACCGCTGCTCCTCCACGTCGAGAGGAGCCAGTTGAGGTGGTTCGGGCATCTGGTTAGGATGCCTCCCGGACGCCTCCCTGGGGAGGTGTTTCGGGTATGTCCAACCGGGAGGAGACCTCGGGGTCGACCCAGGACACGCTGGAGGGACTACATCTCTCGGCTGGCCTGGAAACGCCTCGGGATTCCCCCGGAAGAGCTGGTGGACGTGGCGGGGGAGAGGGCTTCCTGGGCTTCCCTGCTGAAGATGCTGCCCCCGTGACCCGGACCCGGATAAGCGGAAGACGACGAGACGAGACGAGACT
>CABFOS010144975.1:0-11466 GCA_900660315.1 Diretmoides pauciradiatus
ACAAAATACTCCATTGTATCAACCGCCAAATTAAATATTATATTTATATAATTAATAATATAAATATAATATTTAATTTGGCGGTTGATACAATGGAGTATTTTGTTTAATTCCTCTATAAACATTCCTCATCACAAGTTTCCCTAACTCACGGCATAGGTCTGGTCCTCCTGCAGGGCTATCAGTACGAAGGCGGTGAGAGCCACTGAACCATCATCCATCCCTCCCTGCAGCTCCGTGTGGATCACCCTGCCCACCTCGTTGAACTCTCCCTGGGGCCCCTGGTGGCCCACCAGCCAGCTCACAGCCCTGGAGAGGACACTCTGGTCCACCTGAATGAAGGGCTGGGCCTGGAGGAAACACCTCAGCACAAATGCCGTGAGCCTAGGACCAGAAAAAGAGGAGTATGGATCAGAGACCCTTGTAACAAGTAAATAAAACTATGAACTATGTACACTGGTGGCCTACCATGTGCTGCCATAGTTGTCGCTGGTTCCAAAAGCACTGAAGGAACCATCGTCTCGCTGGTAGGACAGTTCCGTCTGATATCCTTTCATTATATAACAAAATATAACATGACATCCGAGCAGTAGATTGATTCAATCAATCTGAAAATACCCCTATTATGTGGAAATAACACTAAAAACACCCTCACCTACAGTATAAATACCTTCAAGTCAATGATACCAATGATCATGTGAAAGCTCATTACCGTCCATTATATAGCCCAGAGCCCTGGTCCTGATCTCCTCATTGTCTTTAGATGTCTTGTCCAGGTACTGGAGAACATAAACGCTTGGTGCAAAGTGGATCATGTTCTGCTCCCCACAACCATGAGGCATCTGAACCAGCGAAGCCAAGTTTCTGATGGACATTGCCAGGATATCACCTGTGTGAAGCAATACAGGAGGGATGGAGGAATGTACACAGTATGGCAAACTAATGTCTGGGGCAGATATGGTATTTCAGACCAAATGGTTAAAAGGGGGTAAGTAAGTAGTTCAACTCTGGACTCAGGACTAACCCTCCATTCTGGCCTCGCAATTTCGTTGTACAATTGTACAATTGTACAATTGTATAATGACAATAAACGCTATAAAATAAAAAAATAAAATAAGATATCATGTGGACCATGTATCGTTATGTCTTTAATGCCTTGAATAACCCCACCGTGCCCAGAAGAGGAAACATTGAACAACGTAGACACTCGAAGACATGACGTGAACAAGAAGCTATTATAGTTATATACCAGGCTTATGAATAATGGACATTTATTACATTGTTATATTACTGTATATATTATATATTTATATTTATTCACTGTACTTATACTGTACTTATACTGTATTACATACTATACTATATACACTATATTTACTATATAAGTACATAATTACTGCTATTACACACTATTGCTATATTATTGTTATATTACTGTCTATATTTACTATAAATGTACATAACTACTATTTCTATTATTCTATTATTTTCTATTGCTCTTTTTATTGCTATTTTTAAACTATTGTTATTCATCTGTGCTGCAATGTCGAGGAACCGAAACCCAAGAATATTACTCCTTTCTACAGTACTTGTATAAATGATGTTACGATAAACAACTTGAACTTGAACTCCTGTGCACCTATCCTCCTTTATTCACTGGTCAGTATATTCCATTTCTTTAAATATTCTGAAATTGATGTAATTATGCGGTTGGATGTGTAGAAACAGTACTGTAGTTCTGTGACGTTATTGACAGTTCTGACTGTGGAAAGAGTAGATACAAGAAAATGAAAGAGGAAACAGTTGAACTGAATGCAAAGGATAAGTGCATAGTTGAAATGGCCACTTGGAAAGTCAGAGCAGTGGTTTAAGTTACAAGGTATGAAAAGATAGAAACTATGTCATTAAACACCATGAAAGGTAGAAATGTACTGAGAAAAATACCTGCATCCTAGACACTTACTTGATGTTTAATAAAGCTGACAACCACAACAGGTACAGGAACCATAAATTTGACTTCAACCAACAAAAAGATGGCAGCTTGTCTGTCTAGCATGACAAATTCCCAGCATCCTTCAACCTGAATGGAGCTCAGCCAACAATCTAACAGCTGTGCAGAATCTGCTCGCCATACACATTCCTATTTTGATAGCTATCGTTTCCATTTTCAACATTCAATACCCCAGTGCTCGCGAGGACAGCTCTTGAGTTTGATGTCCATCTACCCCAAGTACATCATCTAAACACAAAGCGAAAAGTGGGCACATATTGCACAGATCCCGTTCACTCAATCTAAACATTAACTGCACTCAAATGGAACTGCCATTGGCAGAACAGGGAGGACAAATGGTAGACATACCAGCCACTGCCACATGGGCCCTCTGGCTGCCCGGTACCACATCTGGTGGAAAGGAGAAGGAGACGGCTCTGGAATTGTTGCGCTTCATTGGTGCCAGCTCAAGGAACAGAGTCTCTGAGAAGGACTGTTCAACTCCCTCCGGCTTCGGGAACATGGAAGTAATTCAGTATTATCATAGGATTAACTGTATGCCACGTACGCTGCATTATGCTTTGTATAGTATTCTTTCCACGAGGGCTCCACGTCAACAAAACCCTTTGTGATATAAAAGCACTTCTCAAACAGGCATCATACCTACAGTACAATGTAGATCTTTTGAAAAACTATTCTACTGTACTTACCATTCACCCATCATTACAGTACATGTTTTATTTTATAATTATTTATCCAGGTAAAGTCAACTGACCATGCTTACACTTTTTCAGCAACACCCTGTTTCACATTGACATACACACATTCACCAAGGACAACCACAGTCTTCTACTATGCCACTGGAGCAGATGGGGGTTAAGTGCCTTGCTCAAGGGCACCTTGACGGGAGTTGTTGAGGGAGAGAAGAGCGTTACTCATTCACTTCCCTCAGCAACATTTTCCCAGCCGGACTGGGGACTTAAACTAGCAACCTTAAGTACGCTTTGCAGTCAGAAGAATATTTGTTTTAGTGGGACTCTACCTTCACAAGCACAGTCCGCACGAGGTCGTCTGAGGCCTCGGCAGATATGGCGTGCACAGATATTTCCATTTCGCCAAGAGCCAAGGGCCTTATGAGAAAGAGGGCTGAAGCAACACCATGATACCCAACGGTGACTTTCCGTGTGTTCGCTACAGCGTAACCCCCTTGGTCTGCCAAAAGAAACGCGTAGGTCTCACTCTGCGCTACCAGCACTATGACCTGTGGGAGGAACGCAGGATACTTTTAGCCAAAGAATGAAACACTTACTATGGTATAATATTGAGAATGAAAGAGAACAAGTGTTGAAATTATTAGAAACGCTAACGGTTACTGGAAGACAGTTGTATCCAATTATATCTGCATAATTCTACATGCATAATAGCCTGGACAAATTACTGATAGGAGCTTTTCCATTTTTGCCAGTAGTGGTGTATTTAGTCGACATACCTCCATGGCCCTCTCAAGATGGTTGAAGACGTTCACCTCCAGCACAATCTGCTCTCCTCTGATGAGGTATGATGGGACATCCAGAGACAAGGAGAAGTCCCGGGACACTGTCAGCTGTGGATGAAAGAAACATAATCAAATTCAATAGCAACTTTGGCTAACATTGGACATGTAAGATTCAGCTTCATACTAAAACAGGTCTATATGCACAATACAACTCTGTAAATGATTTCATTAAAAGGGTGTAGCATTTAAACATCAATAAATCATAACTTTGATGCTATGTACTAAGATGTATAGTATAAATTGATCTCTTAAAATTAAAGTCCATTCTTCAAATAAAAAGGCCAGTAAGAGTTCAGTAAGAGTTTAAGTGGGCTAACCATCCACTACATCCCATTTTGTGAGTCATAGTTATTTTCAGGATGTACCATTTTAAGATCAATAAATCATTACCACATTCATATAGACGTACATATAAATACCATAAAACAAATGAGAAAATTCACAGATTTTGTGGGGAATCTGCTGGGTTGCTGCTCTTCCAGCGTAAACAGAGCTAAAGCGTTGATACTGTATGTGTGATATGCTTATCCTGTTCAGTAAAGCAAAAGAGAAAAAAGCATCTTCTTCGTAACAGGAAGCAACAGTGTACAGGAAATGTGGCTTTCATTTCGAGAACCTCACACCAACAATACCACTAGCTACCAGTCATCTCAGCCATGGTCTCATTTGTTGACGGTAATAATACCAAGGTATCACAATTTCACAGTAGAATGTGAGTTTGTACATACCCTCTGTGGCACAGATGTGAACCCCAAACCCAGGTTCTCGGACATCACCAGTGCTACAGCCCTCCAAGAAGTGATGCTGTCTGTTACCGTTACAGTCGGACTTGTCCATGTTGAATCACTGGTAGAAGTGAAACATTATATTTATCTAGTAAGTTCAGTTCCATCTTTAAGTACGCAAACGATGCTTGCAACGATGGTTGCTGATCATTCATTTCATACACCTGCCCCTGTTAAGCATGTGTTCCCCTCAGCACTCACCTAACATTAGTGTCCAACCACAGCCAGGATTCAGTAGTGCCCTGATCCATCCAATGCCTCCAGTACTTCTCTCCCATTAAGGCATCCCCCACTGAATGAAAGAACGAAAGGAGAGAGATGAGATCGGATGGTGACCAGAAACCAGTACAATCCAGAGAATGAGTTGGACTAATACAATATACTAAATGTCCACAAGAGGGCCTCAAAACACAAATCTGGTGCTATATGATATTTGAAATGCCACACAGAGGACAGTAGGAACCACGATACACATTTTGTATGTGAGCATGAAAATTAATTCAAAGGACTGTTTATCATCATACCGTTTTTAGCTTCATCAGCCTGCTCTATTTTATACAGCCTGCCATTTGTCAGCACCATAATATTGCATTCCTGCAGTGTGAAAGACACAAAACAGATGTGAATAATACTAACAGTGCTAGTAGTGCTACTACAACCAGAGCCTATAAAAACAATATGATTAGGCTGTGAATCAACATGAAAGCATGCAGTGAGAGATCCACTATCAGATGATACATTACTATGATGATACATTACTATGAATCAATGCGGTGGGTCGATACTCAGCTGCCCTTACTAGGATGAAAGATAAAGATTCTATGAAATATAGGCCAGGTCTACCAATTACAGATCTCCAGAGGCTTACGGTGACCTCAAGTACTGCACGGCCTATTCTACTAGAGAATACACACCGGCAGTACTGTGTAGACAGAGAAAATATCCTCCGAACACATTTCAGTGTGGTGGAACTTGGTCTCCTCTGACATCCATTGATAACCCCCAGGCCCCACGTACACCCGCCGACACCCAACACACTACCAGTTCTTAGAAACAGCGGCGTCACCTCCTAACAAAGCAGGCAGATAAGTTACAACCAGTCCAACCAGTTTAGTCACCAGAATCTAAATACTGGTCCGATACTACGGACACTACGGACGATATAGTTGACTGGGAAAAGCTTGTCTACTGTAAGAAACCGAAAGATGAGATTAAGGAGATTGGGATGATTGTTGCTTTGTAATCAAACTATGAGATTGACAAAGGGGAAATCAAGCAAATCTGACTGTACAGGTAGAAAATCTAAATCTAAATCTAAATCTGACTGTACAGGTTGTCTGCGTTTAGCTTTCTACATACCATCTCTTCTTTGAAGCCCTGGTCTACCTCTGGAGCGTTCTCATCCATCCCCATTACCAGGATTCCTACCTGGGACCCGGGCTCGAGGACGGTCAGGGTGAGGGATACCTGGTTGCCTGGCTGGGCCCTGTAACTGCTCCAGTTTAGAGACATCTGAGGAGAGCCAAACAAAGCAAGCAAAACTGACATTTATTTATATGAAAGAGTCACTGATTATTGCAATTATAGGTCTGGAATAACAATACACACAGCATGTTGTTTGAATATTAAGTGATGAAGTTCTGGACTCAACTAGATAGACAGTAAACAAACAAATTACATAGTTGTGTTGGTGGATGGATACATGCACTGTGTCACTGGTGACTTCTCCATCAGAAAGGACGCAGTAGACAGTGATACAGGCCTCGGGGGACCAGGACACTTCAGGGGTCAGAGAAAAGGATGAGGATGTGTTTATCCCAGCAGCCACCACTTGGCCTCTAGAGCTGACCTGGAAGTACAACAATACAGGAGGAACAGAGAGGGAAAGTGATACGTCCCTTAGTTACTGAGTATTTAGTTTATCGCTACACTTGCTTGAATGTTTCATTTTTAGTGAGATCTGTCATGTCTAGTCAAACCATCTCCAAACTTTGGGCTCATAATGATGAATCAAATTGTTTGGGATGACTATGCCACACTGGGCAGTCTGTGCCAATGATAGAATATATGATTTTCACTCAAAAGTAATAAGCACTTTTAATGAACAACTCATTTTCTAGACATGATGATGCTGACTGAGCTGTTGCTTGCTGTGAAGCCCCACATCAGATCTGGACTTTGCTGCCCAAACTCAACATCTATTGCAGCCCGGCCATCCTGGTAGGGAGATCCCTCTCTCAGTAGTCCCTCCCAAGCTTTCTTCCACTTTTTGTGGGAGTTTTTCCTTGTCCTTTGTTGAGGGTCTAAGGTTGGGTGGTGTCGTGTAACAACCATTTTTCTGTTTTTAAACTTTGGGCATTGTGAAGCCCTTTGATTAAGAGCTATACAAATAAAATGTGATTGATTGATTGATTGATTGATTGATTGATTGATTGATTGATTGATTGATTGATTGATTGATTCTACGAAATCTGCAGAACTCCATTTCTGATTTAATGTAAAGATATGGCTTTGAAGGACAGGTTATGTTGATTTGATATTCATTTATGAGTGGGACCAAACATACCACATAATGAAGCTCACTTGGTTGAAAAATGCTTTCCACTTTCATTTGAAAAGGCAATCCAATCTGGAATTTCAAAAATAAAAAGTGTTACATTCAGACATATTGATGAAACGCACACATTTGTTGTAGTACGATGTACCTGGGCAGGCAGTGAGCTGATTGGGAGGATCTGAATATATGAGCCACTAGGAGAGGAGTAGTTCTTGTGCAGCTGCAGAGTCTCCTCTCTGGACAGAAATCTGGCCTGCATGTAAAACACCAGACACAAAATGTGACCGTCTACGTTACAACCACCACGTCTATAACCAGAGATATCATCTAGCAAACTTTGATCAGATCATTTTCCTCAGACTTAAAGGAAACTAATACCTGACCTAGAAAAACGGTTATTTAGGATGTGTGCATGCTCTAGCCTTTCCTGTAACATTGACATTTGATACCTTACTGCACTAAAACAACCTACATACAACAAAGGCTTTCCCCCGAGGACCAACATAAAAAAAAACATGTAAAAAAACACCCACATGGATGAAAAGCATCACTACTTCATCCTGTAATGTGAACTCTATGTGGACATTCCCATCCTTGGGCACTGGAAGTGTCATAGTTGTCGGTGCAGCATTCATCTGGGGTGTCCTCTGAGTGACTTCAACCCACACAGAGTTCAATAAATCCACCGAGCTCAGCGGCCTTCGGTCATACCTAGACACTTTAAGCTGTGAAGCACATTGAGAGGAGGTACATTAAGTTACTGGTTAGACCGTGGACGTAACCGTACATTTCGATAATAGAACTACATGTCAAATAAACAATAATAATCATCACATACTTTGGTAGAGAAGTGTAAAGATGGCTTCAGTGCATGTGGGAAATTGTAGAATGTGAGCTGGAAGGGGTTCTCCGCAACACGCACATCAGCTGTTCTGTTCACTTTAAATCCTGCAAGATCAAATGGTAAAGTGGATAGAAAATGCAACCGGAACGCATATCGTATTTTCAGCATCAGCATCGAACACACATCTCACCAACCTGTTGAGCTCTCAGTAACACAGGCGGTGACGTACACGACGACGTGGCCACCATCGCCCCTTCCTGATGAACTGTATTGGCGTGGGGCTGGAAGCTGATCTAAGAAAAACTGTGTTGACCCATAGATCTGAAAAACATGATTTAAATGATGAGCAAGGTGATGATGGCAAGCACTTATTATATTGGCACTACTATGATGGGACGGTCTCAACCTCACCTCTTTGATTTGCCTGAGGATGACTACAGGTAGATGGCTGGAACTGTTGTCCAAAGCTGATGCTAGAGTGACTGAGACAGATAGTATCCCCTGTACAGGTCGTCCAAGAAGGTGCCTGGGGGGAAATAAACCAATATAACCAGGTATATATTCCTTGTCATGTCTTCTATAATCCAACACACTACACCATGAATGTAAAAGAGAAAAGAAGCTCATTTAACTCACCAGGCTTTCACAGTTCCTGTTATGTAATCTCCCACTAGGACATCTGGAGCAGTCTTAACCACAACTTCAAATCCAGGAGGGTCTGCAACAGCAGGGAGTAGAAATTGAATGGATGGCAGCAATTAAGTGCTTTTATTAAAACCCGATAATACTTATAATACAATATATTACAATAATTGATCATTTTCTTTTTTACCATAATGTTCCACAATGAATGCTTTCTCATCAGGCAGGCCCTGTAGTGGAGGAGGTCAAATGCTTTTCAGTTACTCTCCAATTAATTTCATTCATTATAAAACCATCCATTCATTTCATATTCATAAAGATGAATAAGACATTTCTATACAGGAACCTTACATTCACTGTAGCTGTGATTGCCCACTGTCCCAGAGGAAGGGTTTGGGACAAATTGAATTCTGTCGACACAATTCCCATGTGACTGCCCTTGGAGTCCCACCTTTGGACCATGTTGCCCCGGGGGTCCTGAGTGCGACAGCGGAACGTCAGTCAAACTCTCCCCCGCCCCACACAATGCCCGAGTAAAAACCTATTCAACTCCTCTGGCTTTGTTCTTTCACCCACCCGTATGGATATAGCCACCCTGCCTCTGTATGGGTGATTATCCAACTGCACAGACACAATTCTGACTCTGACCATCTCCCCGGGTCGGTAGCGCAATCTGTCAGTTTGGATGAAGGTGGAGACATTTCTGCGGTTGAAGCTGAGGGTGGTGGTGTTGGTGAAGAGGAGCTCGTTCCCCTGGTAGCCCCTCACTGCCAAAGTAAGGTTGGACTCCTGGGTTGTAGCGTTTCCAGGAATCTAGGGTTTTGACAGACAGCAGTTTAAGAATGGCATACCAATGTACCAGGCTGTAGCAACTCGGTAAGAACAGCTTACTGAGCTGCTGCAAAGCTCGTCTTCCTCAGGATTACTCACTCAGCTGTGAAGGAGTGCAGTGACTTGATAAATGTAAAAAAAGAAACATACTCACAGGAGGGAGCGTGAGAACTCCAGTCGAACCTGAAAGAACAGGGATGCTTTATTATTTGCCGTGTCCAACCCATGTTAATATCAGTTGTCTAACACACCGTAAACGTATATGTAATTCCCGTGTCACCTCCTTGGAGCGTGTCCTCTGCCAGGGCTACCATGGTGTCACCGTGCGTCACTTCGGCCGTCACCCTAATAGGAGAGTCAGTGAGGATGGTGACAGCCAGCCGAGTGGGTATCCCACCATGCAACACCTCTGGAATCGAGATCAGATACAGTGTCCTCATACTAGAAGAGGGAAGGGGGAAGAATGAGTTGTTATCGATTAGGGAAACGAGTAGGGTTGGACATATATGAAGGTCATTATTGATATTTTATATCAAAGCTGCTGATAGCTGAGATTTTGTGCCGATGGTCAAGATCTTTAAATTATTGCTTCAATTCCCAAAAACGTACTAATATTCAGTGTTTCTCCCAGACGGTTTTTTGCAGAGTGAAAAACCATCATGTGATACTAAAAGTTTCCATTTAAAAAATAGCATTAGCATTACCACACCTATCCAGCAGTAGGGGAGACTCTAGGACATAACTAGCTTTAAATGAAGGATTAATTAACAAGAAACATTACTGAACAATTGAATAAATACTTTAAAAATCTGGGGAAATAAACATTGCAGGTTCTATAAACTGTTATGTAGTTGTGGTCACCTATATTGCATTATAGCATATCAAAGTAACCCTAAAAATCAGCGTAGAGATCCAGACGGTAAATCATAGATCATTACATATTTCCATAGAAGATCTTGGCTGTTACAAGGCAAGTATTGATTTCATTCAGAACAAGCCACTTACTTGGCTGAATCCTGAGCAGAACCAGGCACAGTACAACACACAACTCCCACACACACAGCGAGGATCCACGTCCCATCCATGCTTCTGCTGCCTGCTCGTCCACCAGCAGTCCCTTACAGTCCAGACTCCAAACTGACGACTGGCTCTCACCTGCATGTGACAAAATCTCACCTACTGTCCCACGCCGAAGCCCTAGGGGCTGTACTCACCTGTGCATACACACATATTCTCACACACATTCTTTGTCACACACATGCACACACATATCACATTTTGCCTTCTTGTCCTGGTGCAGGGCTGAAGTTGATCCCATGGGGGGAGGGCCGACAGACATACACTCCCCCCAACGGGATGCTTCCCATCTATTCACACACTCTAACAAGGCCCAGTCCTGCCCAAAGCCGTGAGACAGACTGGTGTCACTCTATCCATACTGAGCAGCGAATATGTCTCGAATGTCAGGAGGAATACAACTACTCTACATACAAAATATGACTTGAGCAATCTTTGATTTGTTTCTCAGCGTGTTATTTGAAGGGCAAAGAGGCTGCTATTGGAATATTTCATCCATCATTGGATGTGAATAGGGCTATACTTGGATAAGCAACTGGGTCGTTATGGATTAGTCACCGAGTATGAATCCTTAGTGTCATGTTTCTCTAATTTATTCAGCTTTGTAATACTGTAGGTGTGACCTTTCCATTGCCCTGTGAGGAGAATAGCTGACAGTACAACCGGATTTCGATGAGAATTTGTGCCAAGGTGAAATGTCAGAATGGTGGTGAGTCTCTAAAACACAGAGCTTCACTTCTCTCTCCAAGAATCTTATCCAATATAATTACAGCTACTGACTTTTAAATATATTTTCACAGAAGATGCCTTTCTTTTATGTGTAAAGTGGAAAAAGTTTGGTATGCACTGTACAAACAATTGAGTCACACAAAAATACAGGGACCGTGTTTTGACTATTGGAATTCGATGAATGAATTTCGGGAGGAGGCGGGACCGATGATGCGCCTTGTCACGGCGGGCAAGCTGCCCGCTCCCATTGACAGATCCATAGGTCGAGCCCCACGGGCCACGCCTACTCCCCCTACATAAGGAAGCCTTCGCCGCCGCCCCCCCCCCTTTTTTACCCACTGGAATCGCTGCAGGTAAGCACTCGCGCCACGCGCAGCAACACAGCTAACTCAGCTACGCTCTCCGCCACAGGTAAACCTTACCTCTCGGCGCGCAGCCTGCCACAGCTAAGCCATC
>CABFOS010144976.1:2327-17518 GCA_900660315.1 Diretmoides pauciradiatus
CTGCATAAAGAAATAATGTTGACTTAACCAAGAATTTGCTCAGGCTGCTGGGGCCAATCATCTGAGCAAATTCTTGGTTAAGTCAACATTATTTCTTTATGCAGACATATTTTGATATTTGATCATTTTCATCATTTCATTTTGTCCAAATATAATCCATGTCTGGAATATGTAATTGTGAAATTATGCTTCCCCGCGTATCCCGTCACGCTGTGTGCATGCTGTTACTGCCTTCTCAGACGAGAAGGGAAGCAAGCTGTGAAATGGCATCTGGTGTGAAGGTACAGTACCATCAGGCGTACTAAGCAAAGTAGCCCACACAAATTTACTCTCACACAGAATGAGTAAAATACCACCCAGTATTTGTAGCACCATGCATGAGTGGCTCACAACTACATTAACAACCTTCTTCAACAACTCAGGCTGTGTTTACCACCAACGGGATGATGTATGAAAGTGGAAGGACTTCTCAACAGCCAATCAATCAGCTCCAAACTAATGATGGCCACTCTTGGCCAAAGCCCTATTGGCTGATGACGGATGCTATGTGGTTGGACTGCAGCAGCCAAGAACATCATAACTGCCTTATTGTGGGTGTGTAAGAGAGTGTGTATACAAACCTCATGTCTCTGATGTTGACAAATGGACAAGGGAGGGCAATGATGAATATCCCTCAGGGTGGCTCTGTTTAAATACACATTCCTGGAAAGTTACAGATCAATTGACTGACAGTGCCAACCTGCCTGAACAAATGGTATCATCCGCTCACTTCAACCTAATCATTTCACTACTGGTGCCAAGCTAGTGGCCAACCTAATCAACTACAAGTGTGACTAATTAAAACTTCAAACTGATCGATACACTCCACAACCTCAAAATACTACACACTGATGCATTGTTTTGGCACGGACAACCGCCCTGTAATTACTGGGGGAAAAGCATTGCTACTAGGGTGATGATTATGTAGATAGAAATAATTGCTACTGTTAAACAGGCGTCTCCAATTAGCCGCGCACATTTTCAGTCTGACACTCACATTTTGGTTGCTGCAATGCGTCGATGGGATGTGCGATACAGCAGAGGCCGATAGACTCGTTGAGACAGAGCTGTAGTACTTATTGTGTGTTTGTTGCCCCTTTAACAAATATACAGACGCAGGGAAGGGGCATATGCAACCAAACAGCCAGTTCAATAAAAACTGATCTATCTGATCATTCAAAATGAAGTGGAGGAGGTGACATGGGAAGGGCTGAAAGCGACTAAACTCATTCAAAGCTACAGAGTGAATTCAGTTTTTATTTTATTCTTTCCTCAGTTTACTCTTAGGAGCAGCAGCCAAAGCAAAGTCTGTCTCGCCTTTCGGTTTAGCAGTTGTTTCCTAGAGCACTTTTTTTTTAACTTGAGATGTTTGGAGAAGAAAAGTATAAAATCCCCGTTAACATCACTGGGTACAAGAGGGATCATACACATTACAGTACATGGGAATCTGTGTGTTCTTGTGTAGAACTTAAATTTAAAATCACTCTCTGGCAGGAAGGTAGAGACTGTACTCAAAAAACACTGATCTGATACAGAGACCCAAGTCTCAAACATAATAGATTCAGCAATCCAGAATACTAAGTATATTGTTTGTTTGTGCGTTTGTGCGTGTTTATACATGTAAGCATTTGCACACATGCACATACTGTAATATATGTACTGTATAGCCAGTGTGTGTTTTTGAGTTTATGTACGCATGCTTTCACATCGATAAAATGTGTCCCAGCACACCCATTTGAGGGGGAAATGGGATCTAAAAATGTGTTTTATGAGTCATATTCAGCTCCATTCTACCAGAACATGCTCTGTTACTGCCAACACCATCTATCAGCATTACTTTAATTCCTACATCAAACCCTTCGATGTAGCAAGCCCCCCAGGCGTAGCATATCCAGGGAAACAAGTGCAATGGGATGTTTCAAAAACAAAAGTTATAACACAGTTGAGGAAAGTTGCCTTGTTTTGACTGAATACACCTCATCCATTACCTCTTGGATTGCTTGTTATTCCTCGTTATTTCTTCTGCTGTGGACAGATCTTGTATGCAGAAGAAGAATATTCACAAAACAGACCACCATCTCTCCAGAGAGGGGTCTAGGATGGAAACGTTATTATGTTGGTGCTGACACAGGTCTAGGTCCCAGCAGGTGGTGGGGCGTAGGACTGTGAACTTCCACACTTTCTGATCTTATTTGTCTGATACCTGATACAAGCATTGGCATGTTGGGAAAAAAGTAATAGCTTTTCCATGGCTCCATCCCTTTATCTCTGAATTTAGTATGTGTATGTGGTCCCACCATGAATGCAGCTCTGACCCATGATCTTGACGTTGAGAGGATGCATCAGGGTGCAGCTTCTGTTCTGCTGCTGGCAGAACATTATGCCTGGTATGACATCATCAAACTTCACACCATTCAGATGTGAAGTGTCAACCGAGCTGCATCCCATAGCCATGCCCAGAGTCCCAGCACCAGCCTGTAGTGGCAAATGAGTGCAATTTCCATCCTTATTAGCATGTCCCTACAGTATCTATGTCCTCACTACTAGAGTAGAGAGTACGAGAGTATGACTGAATCTGCAATCTATAGGCAGATGCAAATCAGGTCTGTCGATATGGGCCCCCAGGCTGGGGATGCAGTGAGTGGGTTTTACTCTTCATGCAAACAAATGCTAATGGATTTTTTTACGCATCTGTTGCGTCACCTTGTTTTTGAAAGCCTCTGTTGTCATGACAACAAAGGTTGCATTACGCACTGAAGCAGTTTTCTCAGTATTGCTTTAAGTCAGCGCTGCGTGTTTTGCATGGCACGTGCATCAGAAACTGAGCTGTTTGCGAGTGCCTCTTCTAGCCCATTTGAAACAGCCATCAAAAGATATTGAGTGCGCGAGGACAGAAACTGCACCTACAGTAAGAAAGCAACAGATATAAAAGCAGCTCTATCTAAGAACAGTTAAAATAACAATAACAAACAATACTTTCTCACACACTCTCTGAAAAAAGGTGACAAAACTCAACACCCTACCACTTTGTCAACACTTCTCTGCTACACCCAGTAGCACACTAAGAAGGAGCACCGTCTAACACAGAGTTCCTGTTAAAAGAGCCATTTCAGCAGAAGGACAGAGCCCAATACTGACCCAGGTACCATTAAACCATAGGCGCTGCCGAAATAGATTTCAGCACCACTTAATGGACAGCGCCGACAATGCATTTCAGTTCCACTACCACGACTCCTTTCATAGAGACACATTGCACGAAGGGAACCTGGGGAGAAGAACACAGTCCAATGGGCTTTCTTCTGTTTGTAGGTGATGGTATCAATGGGTTAAGAGCCAAGATCATAAAGAAATTATCTTGAATAGGTAATCCAATGGAATTGTTTTGTGAAGCACTTTGTTTGAAAGGTGCGACGTAAAATTTACTTACTTGCATTCAGGTGTTATTCATGAACAATGGAAATTGTTCTACTCACACTTTTAATAGAAAATTCATCTCACTCATATATAACAAAATGTTTCATGTTCATGTTTCACTCTGAAGAAGACTATGGTCGAAACATTAGTGAACTATTTTTGCACCAATAAAACTTTTGTATGATGATCCGTGTGCTCCAGTCATCCTCTCTCTTTTGATATAACAAAATGTCTTTAGAATCACACTGCACCATTATTCTTGATTTCCGTGTGACAGAATCATTGTATGGTCTACAGATTGACTGCTTTACCAGGGTTTAGGCCTGTATCTATTGGTGTTAAAGGGTAACTTGGGGATTTTTCAACCTGGATCCTATTGTCCCATAATTGCGTGTCTAAGTGACTGATGGGGACAACAATTTTTGAAATTGGTCCAGTATTGAGCAAGCCATTAGATGTGAAACTGGCTGCAATGTACACCATGGGGCAATTGTATACATCCTCTAAAAGTGCTTGTTTTGCCACTGACAGGCTCAGATTGTTATTATAAGTGTCTGATAACATAGTAGGCTATGGTTTCTGTAATCAAACACAACAAACTGTTGACGGTGTTGTGCCGAAAAAGGACTGCACTGTTATAAAGTGCACCAATATCACGTATGTATTATTGTGATTGTACCACAGTTTCATATTTATCTACAGTTTCATATGTATGTACTTATATACAGATAGTTATATACAGGTAAGGTAAACAAAGTGGATTGTTGATTATTGTTTTCGGCACTGAGGCTGCCTGCCAGACAAGGGCGGCGCGCAATTGCCCCGTAGGGTTACATTCCAACCAGTTTTGTGGCTAACAGCTCGCTCAATACTGGACCAATACTGGTCACTTAGACACCCAATTATGGGAAAATAGGGTCCAGGTTGAAAAATCTCCAAGTTGCCCTTTAAATATCTCTCTCTTTCACTTGGGTCACTTCCTTCATTGTCCACAGTTACTTCCCATTGCCATTGTTTTTGAAGAAAACCAACCTTTAATTGAATTTTCACTGACTAGATCGACACTACGTACACAACATATACTTGTAGCAATGCTATACAATATTAAACAATATGTATAGGATTACAATATTACAGCTTTCAATTCAAATACAAAATATACTTGAAATCGCTGCTTAACTGGGAACTGGCCGATTATCAAAGGTATTGCATGAAGATAAAAATGGAGGAAGTTATTTCTGTATGGAAAGCTGACAGAGCTTAACTCTTAAAATGATGGATTATGGCTCTGATGAGAATGTCTCTCAATAGGATATTTGAGAGATCCAATGAGTAACAGAAGATGATACGAATTGCATGTGTTGCATCATCCCATAAGCATTGGATAGCAGTGTGGGTCTAATGTAGCAGAGAACTGATAACAATGAGCAACAACGTGAATAAGTCCTGCACTTTCCCTTTCATTTCAGGAGGGAACATCCAGTTCCTGATCAGTGATTGATCAGGAAGAGGCCATGCAAAGCAGAGAAGACAACATGGTCCCTCTTGGAGGACCGTGCTGTCCTGGCTTTGTGGGTTGCATTGAAGTGAGTTACTCACTGATTTGAATATGATATATTGTATTATATTTTTACAGATAACTATTTATTCTGTTCATGTAGTAAATTCTTTAATTTAATGTAATTTAAGTTTAAAGATGTTACAGGATTCCAAAATAGTGCATACATACAAACTAGTAACACAAAGTAACATAATGATAGTGATAAACAAAAAGCATAAACACATGCTAATGCAGATGCACAACATGCCCCCTAATTACACACAACTGGCCCAGCTTAATGGCAATGTGCTCCTTTAAGCTTCTTTGATGCCAATGACCCACCGAACTCTGCAGCTCAGTGCTTCTGCTCTGCGTGAAACTGTGACTATAAATGGTGGGTGAAAACTCAAAATTTCTCTTTTCTTCCAGAGCGCTATTTAGACAATTCCAAGTTCCTCCAAAAGGACTCTAAAAAATGACTGAAATGGTTAAGACTGTCCGACATTATACTGAAATCATCTCCCCTTGCAGCCTTCAGAAACAGTGTGTGCTGACAGAAAAATAGCAATACAAAAGAAGCATAGCCCCCCCATTCTCCATTTATGAGTAGTCATCTATATTATCCAGAAGTGTAATGGTGGGGCTAGAGCTGGGGCTGCTGCACGTGGTGCTCTCTCAGTCTCTAAACCGTGATAAATCACAAGTCGAGAGGCCATTTGTCACAGAGGGCCACATGTTCTTTCATCATACCGGGCCTCTCTCTCTCTTGCACCTTCTCATTTCTTCAACCTCCATGGTTGTTTCATTCCTCATGGAAAAGCTTTGTTGTGAATTTGTCACTGCCCAAGCCTCGGTGCTGTGTAAGCTATGCCCTTGGGTTTCTAATAGGGCCAGTAGTGCATGGTGGTGCTGAGACAGAAGTGCAGGCTGGTGGGCCTCTCTCCAACGTAGCCATAAGAAGAATAGACGGATGCTCGGTAAGAAAAGTGCCTGACAGGTAGCGCAATCAATATTGATGCCACAGGGGAAATTCAGACACAGTGACTTGACAGACATATGCCACTCTGAAGTGGTTTATGAGGTATGTGGGGTGCGATAGACCTGAAGAGAGAAGTAAAAAGTATGATACTATACAGTAGATGCTGAAGATTAGGGTGGTTTCTAATGCCCAAGGAAGAAAACATTGCAATTTCATCGTATTTTCCAGTGGGTCTATGGCTGTAGTACCTGTACTCCTACTACTCAACACATTCCTCCAGGTAGTGTGACAAATAAAATAAGCCCTCACCAAGGTACATGTCTTTTTTCTCTCCATAGAAACTGCAGCAGAGGAACAAATCATCAGGGAGGAAGTGAAACATCTTAAACAAAGACGTTCTTTTAGCACACCTGTACCCTTGATTTAAAACTCAAGGACTATCTGGAGCCGAGATCACGAGCTGATTCAAGAGGTAATTATAGAAGTAAGAGTATTTCAGATACGCAGCTAATAACCAGAGTATTTCTTTTGTATGAGGCTGGCGTGAGGATGATTTGAAATATTAAAGGTGAAATTGCCAGCAGGGGGATTCTTCCTTCAAGCAGGCAATAAAGTAACTCATTAAAACTTCTCGTCTCCTAAGACAGAAGATAAGCAACTGAGTAAGGAGGGCAGAGACTGAATCGCAAACCAAATAACCGCAGCAGTTGAGATTCATTATCAAAATAGGCTCTTTTATCAAGCTTTCTGATTCAATGTCAAAGCCTTTGTATGTCAGTAATAACATGGATTGTAATAAGGGTTTTGTGTGAATGAAGTTGATTATAAAGTGACAAACAAATGTGTGCATAGGGCGATTCTGAAGGGCATTTTGTTTGTTTGTATTCTGTAGTTGTTCTGTCAATGAAACGCTGTACTGAAAATCGAATAGCGGCCTCACAATCTGACCATGAGCTACATAATGGTGGAGAAAAATACAAAGTTATCAAAACCTCTATCACTGATTTCAGGTACAGACACCTCCTCACCGTAGTTCTGTATCCTGATGTAAAGGTTGTAAAGGACTGTCAGCTCTGTGTGACTAATATCTCGTTTCAAAAGGATCTGCAACCTTGAGTTCAAACATAGACTAGTCTACTCTAGCTTGAACATAAATTCTCACTCTGAGTTAACACATTAAAGAAGTGGTTGCACCAAATAGTTCCACCAGTAAAATGTAAAACTTCATCGTGCATCGATTTGATAGAGGGGAAACTTGCTGGAGGACCCGAAGGAACAAAAACACCATCAGATCAGCTAGGTCTATCCTCTTCTTCCCTTATTAAAGGATAACTTTGGTATTTTTCAACCTGGACCCTATTTTCCCATGGCAGTGTGTCTACGTGACTCATGGGAACAACAATTTTTGAAATTGGTCCAGTATTGACCGAGCCCGTAGCTGCCAGCGGCTAGAGCTTAGCTTAGCTAATCCGTCTGAAACGCAACGCTTCAGCGCAAGTGTGAACCTACATGTACGTCCTCTAAAAACGTTTTTTTGTGCCACTAACAGGCTCCGATTGTTGTTATAAGTGTTTGACAGGATCCCGACAGAGAAATAAAATGTTTTTCTTTACCTTTTGCTTGATCCGGTCTGTTGTTATTGTGTTAGCATCCACTTGTAGCACAAGTAGCCACAACAACAGCGAGTCCCTATCCAACAAAGGTCTAGCTGCAACAAGAGGTCTCACTCCTCGCGAAATAAAAATGTTTTATTTCTCTGTCAGGATCCTGTCAGACACTTATAACAACAATCAGAGCCTGTCAGCGGTAAAAAAGAAGCTTTTAGAGGACATACATGCAGGTTCACATGTCCCCCGAAGCGTTGCGTTTCAGACAGATTAGCTAAGCTAAGCGCTAACCGCTAGCAGGTACAGGCTCGGTCAATACTGGACAAAAATTCTTGTTCCCATGAGTCACGTAGACACACAGCCATGGGAAAATAGTGTCCAGGTTGAAAAATACCAAAGTTATCCTTTAAGGGTAGTTAGCTAATATTAACTCAGCTGACTGTTCATTGGGGCAGGATACGTTTATTTTGACATAAGGACAATGTTTTAGTGAGTGGTCCATTTCTCCTCTACTAGTTAAGATGTACCTTAAGTCTCTATGGTGTAACTAAATAAAGACAAAGCTTTACTGTCAAACTAACTAGTTTAATGTAGAGTTCACACCCTAACTTATGTCCAGCTGCTGCAACATGCTGCTGTGCAAGGTCAATTTGCACTTATGGTTAATTGCCGTACAGTCAACCAATCTAATTGAACATAATGGCCCGCTTTGTTCTCAGCAGGATAGAACACAATAGAAGTGGTGCAGGAAAGACTCTGGGACTCTGACTCTGCCAGAAGCCAACGCTCTCACTTCATCTCTCTGCTGGCTTGCAATACTCCTCCTATCAAGCAATAGGCCAGCTGCTGGATTGCCTAGGGTGTATGACTTGACCTTCTACTGTTCCTCAGCAAAGGACGCGAGCTGCAGAAGGATTGGCCGGGATAATTAATTTAACTCATTTACTCGAAATAAATTGTGAGCAAATGCGTCCCGCGATAAATATCTACCCTGGCAGGCATGACTTTAGAGAGTGAAGGTCAAATCTATTAAGAATGGGAACAAATTCTGACATCATGAGACATATCAGAAAAGAAAGAAAGAACGCTTAGTGTAGTGAACGTTCTGATACCAAGGGTCCTACACCGCAACAACAAATACAGTGTATTATTGCCAGAGACCAACAATTACTTTGAAGCGTTTTCTCTAGCAAATCCCATTGCAGTTGATCTTGACTATTGACAGAATGACACAGTACGGTTCACACATCACAGCCTGGCAGGTCGGAGGTTTCAGGAGAAAATGACAGTCATAAATCAGAAAGGAGTATTGGAAACTGAAATGACAACTACGGTTGTATTTGGATGTCTCGCCCTCCGTGTGCTGAGGAAGACAGCCTGGAAATACCAATGCACCGTGCGTGTCAGTGAGCAAGGTGTGTCTGGGGTGGGAAACGGTGCGTTCACACTGTCAAATCAAAGGGAAATCAAAGCACTGCACGGTTGGCTGATCAAAGTGTCAATGAGGACCCGGGAGACAGCGCTGCTCCCTGCTGAGCACAAATACAAGCCGTTGAAGTGAAGACGCAGGCATCTGGGGAGGGCAGTACAAGCCTTTACAGTAGATACAGTAAAAGATTTCCACTGACATTACAGAATAATGGCTAGGGATGAGATGGAAGAGATTCTGCTGTTCGTGTGTATCATTTATCAAAAGACGCGTTCAGATTTGGTGCTACTGCAGTTCTAGTGCTAGTGCTTTCATGTTGTTGTACTTAGGAGCTTGTGAAGCGATCACCTTCTGTCTAGCATCCCCAAACGGCGAAATGATTTGGTTTCCCAACGAAGCGTTCCCAATAAGAACTTTGTCAGCGCGCCGGTGAGTCTCCAGTTCCAGTATCAGTTCCTGAGCTGGAATTAACATTCTAATAAATCCCGCTTTCACACCTCACATGATACCCCATCTTGCAAATCCAAAGAGAGTCGGGCTGGAGAAAGATAAGCTGAATATGTGTGCCGCTATGAGTCATGGATCTAAGAACAGAGCCTGGCTTGACGTAGTGAAATTGACACACACAAAAAACAACACTATCGCGTTGTTCTCTGAGATACGAGCTGGGCTGGGCTTCTTCCAGAGCTGAACAGAAATCTTCCTTGATTGCCCTGGCAATGGTAACTTATCATTGATGTCATTCTGAAAATGCCATTAGGCAGCTGTGATACTGTAATCAACAAAATGATCCTCTCTGCAATTAAAGCCGAGTGGTGTAGGTTTGAGACGGAGAAATCGACCAGCTTCACAGCTCATGGGTCGATTCAGTGACACCACTGAGACAGGAAGTTCACATCCCACTCCTTTTCTCCCCTTCCCAACTAATGGATGCAAAAGATACACATACAGCATGAGAGCAATAATTACTAGACATTGGTGCCAATTAAGAAAGCACATGACGCTGTGGGGAGGAGGCCCGGGCCAATCGAATTACACCCTAGACGCACAAGCTGCAGCTGGAGAGAACACGTTCCTGGAGTAAACAGAGGTGGTGAATTAACTCTGACAGCTTCACGCATTTCTCAGTGTGGAGAGGACATTCAATTGATAATATTAAGCTAATTCATATTCATGCATTTATTAATACTACAAATGACAAACTTCTAGAATAATGTACAACAGAAACAGTTATGCTAATTAGGCCATTAAGCTAATTAATGCACCAATAAACAACATAACTGTCTTCACATAACACAAGTGCGGTATTAATATGAACTCTGTATCTCATAGACGTATGAGTTATATTAGTTTCAAGAAAATGTGTTCTTCCTAAGTTTTCCCTTTTGATTTTAACCGCTTCATTGTTTTCCCCGCCATAGTTGTTATTTTATTGTTTAGCCTAGTTGTTCTCTTCCTCTTTCTTCTTCTTGCTAAGTGCCTTGGGTACTATAAAAGGCACTCGAAAATTAAAGTCTTATTATTTAGTTGTAGTAGTATTAATAATTGATGCAGCAAGGTGTGCCTAAGTCTAGTTAGATCATCCTCCATAGGGGGAACCTGTGGTGTAAGTATGGAGTTTCCATCCCGTATCGTTCTTGATTTATTGTGTTCCCAAGAATGTGTCTACACACAGACAGATAAGACCATGTCCTGCATACTGTACCTTGTACTATAGTGGTGGGACAAAAGGAAATGCAGCCAATGCATTCCTATAGAACAGCTTGCTACCCTGTGCCCTTTCCTAATGATGCGACACCATGGAAGCCATGAAAGCGAACATCAAATTTGTTCTCGATTCTCTCATCTTTCCATTCGCTGGAGCACTGCGGGTCGTTCAGCAACGCAACACTGCATCCCGTTATCACCAGGGGAGCGTTCAGGATCGGCAGCCCTCCCTCTGTATTCTATCTCTCTGATAGCGCCCGGGGCAGGTCCGTCTGAGGTCGCCGTCTTATCACCCCTCAGCAGTTTCATCAACAGACCTTTACAGCTGTCGGCCCACACTTATTCTGCTGTTATCTGCTGCAGCACAGTCAGCAGCCAGGACCTAACACCTTTAACACACACACACACACACACACGCACACACACACACGCACGCACACACAGGCATACAAGCACATACATGACAGATATATCAGTTTGTGGATATATCGGGCCGATATTGAGCTTTTATCAAATATCAGGTATCAGCGTCATGTCATACACTGGCGATATGATGGTTGATATGATATGAAGCTCTCCCTGACCACAGCTACATAAAACAGTCTGTAAAACCTCCAATGAAGCCTCAGCTCATTTAGTCTTCTTCGAGTAATCTAATCCAGAGTTTCGCCTAGAGGTGGGTCACCCTGCCTTAGAGAGCTGCTAACCTTAAAATAGGTTCATTAGTCTGCGTTTCAATGAGTTTTAGAGTTACATGACAGTCTAAATGCCGTTTCAGAGGCTTTTCTCAAGAATACAAGTCTGGCAAAACTATTTTTGGCATTAAAATTAGACAATTTAAAGTATATTGGCAAAAAATATTGTCTATCACCTAATGTCAGTACTGCCTTCAAAAACCCAAATCAAAATCCTACACCCATGCACGCACACATACACACACACACACACGCACGCACACACCCACACACCCACACAAAAGTTATAGACAGACAGATGGACTCAGAATCCAAATTAGTCCAAAACAAACCCCTCAGCGCTTCGATCTGCACCAAAGACCTAGAGCCCTCGACTCTAGCAGATGCTGACATTTAATGACAGAGTAGTGAGCCAGACAGGGCCCGCCAGGTGAGCTTGGTTCAAAACCACAGCAATCAATGCCAAATACTTAGTTTCAGAGTGTTTGGGATGGACAGGGAGTGCTGTAGTCCCTCTCATTATATTGTTGAAATCCAGCCAATGTGTTGAATTGTAAACTAGACATTTTGGAGAGTCATTCCCCTGCCCCACAATATGTTATCTAACTTTATACAGCTTGTCTAATTTTCATACACAAGGAGCCAGGGAACAGACAAATGTGCCATTAACGTTCTAGAGAGAAAGAGCCCTTGTCATCTAAACCATTATAACATAAATATTTGATTACAACATAAAAGGTCTCTCCTGTAAGTTAGCCTGGCCATGCATACAAAGAGGGGATTTAAGTCTTAGTGTGGCAGTACACCACAGTAGGTCAAACAATTTTAGATCGGCATAAAACCATTGTGTTCTTTGGTGTTTATTAAATATTTACATTTCTTTTGCTAAATCTTGTATCTGTAGATCTGCAAAACCTTAAAATCTCTGCTAGTGCCTAATGAAAGCATAGTGGAAATACTAGGCAGTGTTTATCGACTTGTGATATCTACATCATGTTCTTGTTCTGTGTTATGTATGACTGTACAGCACAACGCACACACACACACACACACATACACACACACACACACAATACACATATGAATCATGCCCATGAAAATGAAAATCAACATCTCAGGCGTATTCAGGGTCGCCTTTGTAAGCACAGAGAGATTTATTGACAAGAACCAAACAAGGATCCACATACAAAGAGCTGTAAGTCCACACAAGAGGAATGAAACATACACTCATCATTCATTCATTCATTCAGTCATTTCATTAGCCCTTTAAACTAAAGATGAAAAAAACATCCGAGGGGCTTAGGCAGAGGAAAGAGTCAATGAAAAGGTTTCGGCGCCTGGAACACAGTCACCACACATGGGCATTACAATTGTATGTGCTTGGAGCAAATGGTCGATTTGGATGCTGCAAATCCTGCATTTTCTACAAATCAACACATACAGAGTCCTATTTCATTCCAGGAAGATGGGATGGACAGAGTCAATTATTCTTGAATGCTCTTGCTCGTAGCTTGAATGGAAGTTCCCTCTAATGAATTCCTCTGATCACTGTGACCAGGGTCCGCTGCTCATGAATGATGAAGGGGTTGTGCCGAGCCGTCGCACCCACTGATGCTTCACTCAAGGTTCTACCTCATCTATCATTCGACACTGCAGTATCAATGCAGAGCACGCCATCAGAACCTTACGTCTCAGATTTGCCGCACAATACTGTAGCGTCACTTTCAAATGAGTCGTTTTCATGATCACAAGGAGTGATGGTGAATAATAATCTGAGTTGACTTGTGGGGAAACATTATAAATATCAGGAAGGTCAGAAAATAATCACAGTAACACTCAGCTTGCATTTGTTCTGAGAAAATACCTCCAGTTGCAGCCCTTCTAAATGATTCAAAGAAGTCCACATGGTACTCTAGTATGCTCCGCTGCTATTCTAGACCTCTGTATCCTGGTGAAAACGGCAGAATGTGGATGTTGATGAGGTTGAATGTGTGGTTAATATTGGAATCAAAGTTTAATTCAAAACGCACTATGGAAGAGGACAAATTTCAACATTGTAGTAGAAGGTGAATTCTATAAAGACTCAAGGTCTGCGTCCTCATTATATCTCCATCAATACCCAGAGATGGTGTCACTGGGGTTGCGTTTCCTTATCTGACAATTTCCTCAGTATGAGCCTGAAGCAATAAAATAACCCCAGGCTATAAAGCAGCTGTTCTAAGTGGAGCATATATTAGTTTTTAGAATGATTTCTCAGACCCGTACCAGCTGAGTTATACTGCTGCCTCGAAGTGGGAGAGCTGTCTAAAAATGAACAGCACCCCACAGTCCTTAAAACACCAGTGATAAACGAGCATTATAATGTTATGCAGCGAAAGAAAACACCATATTGAAAACTAGTGACACTGCAAATAGGTGTAATTTAATCAAACTTGTGCTTTGGAGTGCCATACTATTCATTTTTATGGGGTTTATAAGGGGAGCAAACAAAAGCGTGCCTTAAAAGCCTTTGGAGATGCATGCTTTCCATTAGTGCACCCATTAGCACTTCATCCTGCAGCAGAAAAGGGATGAAACCAAAGCCGTGCTCAAATGGCATTTGCCACATATTCCCTGCAATCAGGCACACAATACCTTCCTGTCAACTCCATAGGTCCAACAAAACAGACTGAGTTATAACGGGAGTTTGAGGGGGTAGTGGGGGTGGGGCACACCAAGGAATGAGGAAGAAAGGTACAGTATTGCTCCTGTTTTGTGAGCGGATGAAAAAAGGAGACAAAGCACGGCATACTGCAACACACTCAGCTGTGGCCACATTGCAGAGAGCAGCCATGCATAAAATGCATACATCTGAGTAAATGAAAAAGCAGGTAGAGGTATCTGCTGGACCATGCACTGAATACATAGCCTGGAAATCCAGACCCACACATCTAAACGCTGTGGGGTCTGGTAACGAGCAGTGAAGATCAATTTCCAGGGGCGGTGCCAAGGAAGCTTTTGAAAATATCACTGCGTGCATTGGATAACACTACGACCAATCAGAAGAGTACACGAGGTGACATATCCAGAGCGACGGAAACGAGTTGCCGTAGCCTGCTGGCAACACAGCAAAAATGTCCTTCTTAGACAGAAAATCCCTCAGCGCTATCTTTTGCTCCTCTTTAAGAGTAAAACAAAACTTTAGGTCTACCAGTGTAGCGGCCAAAGCCATTTCAAAGGGTACTGAATACAGGGAATACCCCAAAATAGATCAGGAACAGACATCTGTGATATCCCTGTCTCTTATTTGTGAATGTCTAACTTATACTGTATTTCAAGCAAGTGCTTCAGTGTTCTGTTGTCGCTCCAAATCGACTAGGGGAGCCTTGGTGGTTTAGCAAACTGGCAAATTTTCAATGTGCTGTGACCTCAGGTTATGCTACTGTACTGAGAAATATTTTGTTTATTCACTGTCCGATTAAAACTTCTCATGGAGGCCAGACTGACCCCTCTCCTGTAAGGAATGGAGAGCGGGACAGAGGTGGTGGATGTCCCTCCTGTCTGAAGGGTCAGGCCTATGCATTTAGCCGGCGTCCTGTACCAGCGCAATTTACTCTTTGACGTTCGCTGCTGTGGGGAATCTTTATTAGAGATAGTCTCTGGAACCACTTGGTAGCTCTGCCACCCATTTGTATTACACTCCTTTGAACTCTCCAGCATTTTCTCCTTGAGTTTGGTTGAGTGGCTGAATGGTGCGGTGTGGTTTATTAGGAGCCCTGGTTGTCTCACTCAACAGGCTATA
>CABFOS010144977.1:13422-28249 GCA_900660315.1 Diretmoides pauciradiatus
CAGTCAATCCAGGGCTAACACAGAGACAGACAATTCACACTCACACTCACACCTATGGGCAATTTGGACTCCCCAATTCACCTAGCCCCAAATCTGCATGTCTTTGGATGGTGGGAGGAAACCGGAGTACCCGGAGAAAACCCACGCAGGCACGGGGAGAACATGCAAACTCCACACAGAAAGTCCCCACGTCCCCAACCGGGAATCGAACCCGGGGCCTTCTTGCTGTGAGGCGACAGTGCTAACCACTACACCACCGTGCCGCCCCATGTGTTTATTAAAATACATAGTTATATATTAGTGTAGTATTTTAGCATTCTAAAGCAAATTGGTCCATTTGGACGGGAGATGTGCAGCAGCAGTAAATAAATTAATGTGCATTGTTTAAAAAAAAAAATGCAACCGTAGGAGAGAATTCGCCATCTCGCCTTTTTGAGACATTGCTTTTTGCATGCCCAACATTGATGAATCGACTTATTACCTTAAGTTAACAGTTTAATGTTCAACAGCAAATGTTCAACAGCAGTTTAGTTACTTGCAGCGTTTGTATGTAAAAATATATGGAATCATGCTCAGGGCGTCTCTCCATGCGTCTGCCGCCATACCGGAAGTCCCCAGGCACTGTCTTTTAACTTGTTGATGTTTCTGTCTTGGACTCCCTGTAAACCTGCTGTCTTACTGCATTTTCCATCCAAATATCTCTCCCTGTGAGGAACTCCCTATGAACCGAACTTGGCCAGGAACAGCCTGGACCGCTGTGAGGAGCTGGACAGGCTCCCAAAAGTAGATCCCTTATGGTCTGTGCGTATACACAGTTCATGCAGAGGATAGGATTTGGGCCTCGTCTAGCTGTTGACTGGGAGAAAGTTAGAAGAGCAAAGCAGCCGACTGACACTCAATAAAGTCTCAATCTGATCAGCTGCACTGCAAAGAATATCCATTTTAACAAGTTATTTGGTCTTGTCTTCAGTGTGTTAAAGTCTTTTTGTTAAAGCATCATTAAGTGTCTCTGGCACAGATTACTAACCTCTAACTGACACAGATAATAAAGTCGCAGTCTCATAATATAGAGGACTAAACTCACTCATTAGAGCAAAGGTACAACAAAAAGAGTGGAGAGATAATATGCAGTATCACCTCAAAATACTGGTAAACACTGCTTTGTCATTTTGTAGTGCCGTCCTCCATTGCTGTCAGGAATGGGTGGGGAGTTGAATCAACAACCCTATGAAACCCCTGCAGATATATTATGGTATTATATTATTGTTCCTTTAAAACAAGTGAAAAAATCTGCTAATGGAGTGAAATCATTTCACTTCATTTTCATTTCACTCAATCGTCAGTGCTAATGGAACTCTGAGTAAAAATCAACATCAAGCCAGTCTATTAGTCCACACCATCACAGTTAATTTCACACTCTTTTACATTTCTAACTTGAACAGCAGCCCCAGAGCCACGTCAGCTCTATTAGTAGAAAAACAACTCTCCAATCAACACAACTCTCCACTCAACACTTGTCAACTCCACTGAAAAAACAACACTAATTGAAATTGACGATGGACAATGTGTTGTGTAGTATCAAGATACTGTCACTTGATTCATGAAAATTCTTGAAACCAGTTGATTTGCATTGTGAACATGTGACATGATCTCACCCTTTGGCAGATTTTTAAAATGTTGTAATGAGAATAGACTAAACTAATTGTCAAATGGAGATGTTTTTTCAGTACAAATGCCTTCAGAAATAAATTTGTTGGGTGATGCTACCAACTATGCTCAATAAATGTTTGTAATTTTGTGACCTATATTAAATTACATGAATCACCATTGATGAACACCCCCTCGCTCTGAATCTAACCAGCACTGGTGCTGTAGGTCTTGTTTGGGGTGGAAAAACAGCACAGCATGTATGTGAAACACGAGACTTCTGCAATGGCAATATCTATACAGACTGTTTGGGACTCAACCACTAATAAGAGAAATTGACCTTATAATTGACAGTGGTGTTATGGGGTGCTGTTTGTAAACTTTTGCTATTCAAAAACGTGCTTCACTTCCAGATTCAGCGCAAGCTTTGCTTCATTTTTCCCAGATTCAGGAAATAAACACCCCTCCAAAATGCACTGCAGTTTTCATGTCACTTTTTCATATATATAAAATTAGAATTATATGTTAAATCAAAATCTTAAATCGAAATCTACATTTTATATCTAAATCCTAAATACATAAAACCGATATGCTAATTTTCATACATATACTAATTAGTTCTGACTCTACCACTCATATTTCGGGGGTGGCATCACATGTATTGGGCAGGCTGCCCTAATGTGCGTGATGCCACCCCCGAAATATGACTGGAAAAAGTGACATGAAAATTGCAGTGCATTTTGGAGGGGTGTTTATTTGCTAAATCTGGGGGAAATGAAGCAAAGCTCGCGCTAAATCTGGAAGTGAAGCACGTTTTTGAGCAGCAAAAGTTTCCAAACGGCACCCCCATATGGTGTAGCTGACCTTTGGATGCAAAGAGTGCACAGTGAAACAACAACCCTCACAAAGGTCAACAATCAGCTGTGCTATCTGGTCAAGTGTGCGCTATGATATAATGGCAGAACACACTTGCAGACACGCACGGCGTCCGGAGATAATGGCCATCCACAGCTGTGCTATCTGGTCAAGTGTGCGCTATGATATAATGGCAGAACACACTTGCAGACACGCACGGCGTCCGGAGATAATGGCCATTCACAGCGGAGGCTAAGTGAATTATCATGCCATCTTCGCCTTGTTGAGCGAGCAGCCCTAGATGGACACGCAAATGCTGCCTATGTTGTACTTCCTGGAAGACAGCTCAGTCTTTTCCTCCTCCATCGCCTATCATCTATCTGTACAGCTAACTACAAGAAAACCAGATCAATAAATGTCCATGCAACCCAGCCTTTCTGTGCCTGTGCTTTCATCGTGACCTATTGACAAAGAGCAGCGAATGTCAAAGCTCTCCTCTTACTCATTTCAGGGACAGAGGCAGGGTCAGATTATGAAGGTCAAGAATGATTGCTTGTTGGATGAATGGTTGAGCTTTGTCGTGCAGTAAACCTTGAGTCTGGTTTTACAGCAAGTCATTTTGAACTAGCATTTTATGTTCATTGCCTGGAAAAATACAATAGCTTCAAGCTCTCCAGAATGGCTCTCATGCTCCCCAGAATGTCCCTGCAGAGACATTCTGCTCTAAATGTCTCAAAGTAAAAACATCACTCCAAAAGGGAATTTGTGTTTTACAATTCTCTGGTGTTCTTTTTTAAATTCTCCAGTGTTCTAGTGAAATTCACTTTGCATATTTAAATGGAAAACACTGCTGAAAGCATCGTCTACTTATGTTTAATATAGCATGTTGGTTGGTGAGGCTTAACTGGGCCAAAACAATTGTCTAACATTGATTTCTCTCAAAATCAGTGTTCTGCTTTATTCAGTGTTCTGCTTTATTCAGATTTCCCAAATACTGACGGTTAAATCGATAAATGTCTCTGTCATTCCAGCCTGGACCAGTCTGCAGACCAGAGTGGGAACGGTTTTGGGTTTCTCCCACTCCAGTAGATATCCGATATATTGGGTGAAAACTAAAGCCCACGCTCTCAGAGATGTGAATAAATATACAATGACATTCTAGCTACTATGTCAGGCCTCTGGCATATAATAGGACAGTCACTGTCAATGTGTCAACACAGTGTGTGTGTGTGTGTGTGTGCGCGCGCACGCGTGCATAGTTTTGCACAAGCTTGTGCATGTTCTTGTGTGTATTCCTAAAGGTAAAGATAAATCACCTTGTCGCATTTTGCTTCCAATCAATATAACGCCTCATTCATGCCCTTCTCACCTGGTCACCTTTCTCTACACTGCAAACCTGCAAACACACATTGATTTTCTCTCTCTCTCTCTCTCTCTCTCTCACTATCAAAAAGCTCACAACAGCTAAAGAGGAAACTAGACAAAAGATCAATATCTGCCTTGTTAATTCAGTCAATCACTCCCATCAAGGACACCACGAGTTTCACATGATAAAAAACTTGAATAATGGGGATCTAATGGTTGATAACGTTATTTTTAAAACGTTTTTAAAATTCTAATTTAGTGCTTTAAGTGAGTTTAAGTGTCCTTGAAGAATGGTTCCCCGCTCCACCTCGACACCACACCGTTCCTACTGCTCCTTTTATTTTTTTTATTTAACCTTTATTTAACCAGACAGGTCAATTTAGAACAAATTCTTATTTATAATGATGGCCCGGCGAGAGGACAAAAGGATATGATATAATGATATAATTGATATGATAGAATTTTTTTGTTTCGAACATGTAAAAAAAAGAGTAAAAACAACATAACAAAACAAAATAAAAGTAGTACAGTAGAACAATACAGCTGAACACCTGAACATCATCAAATGCTACATGTCCGAAAGGGAGCAGGAAGTTTACACTTATTAAAGGATAATTTTGGTTTATTTCAACCTGGACTTTATTTTCCCATGGTCGTGTGTCTACGTGACTGGTGGGAAAAGTAATTTTTTGAAATTGATCCAGTATTGAGTGAGCACTATTTTTAGCGATTAGCGGCTAATGCGGCTAGAACGTTGTCGCTGAAGGGCAAGTGCATAGTTTTCTAAAAGCTTTTTTTTTTGCCACTGACAGGCTCCGATTGTTGTTATAAATGTCTGACAGGATCCAGACAGAATAATAAAACGTTTGTCTTTCGTGAGGAGTGAGACCTCTTGTTGCATATAGACCTATGGGATCCTGTCAGACACTTATAACAACAATCGGAGCCTGTCAGTGGCAAAAAAACACTTTTAGAGGACTATACACTTGCCCCGAAGACTCGTGTTTTAGATGGACTCGCTAAGCTAATCGCTAACCGCTAGCAGGTACGGACTCGGTCAATACTGGACCAATTTCAAAAATTCTTGTTCCCATGAGTCAGTTAGACACACGGCCATGGGAAAATAGGATCTAGGTTGAAAATTACCAACGTTATCCTTTAAATCAATTCTCACCATCCATGAACTCTTTCCGGTATATACAATATATATAATTCATATATACAACAAACACACACTGATTTGCATGTCTACATACATGCACATACACACACATAGACAGATACACACACACACACACACACACACACACACACACACACACACACACACACACACACCATACATTCCCGCATTTCACACATCCACATCTACACAACATCAACCATGCATCACCAGACATTCATTACTCATTCAATACTCATCCATATGCATCATCATAAAGGCTGCAGACTCCGTCAAGTGACCAGCTGATGCCTGGCCCACCCACGGGACCTCTCGAGGGGTAAAGGGGAGAAGGAGATCAAAGAAATAAAAGAATAAAGAAAATAATAATACAAAAAGAAAAGAAAATTAACACATGATACACACCACAGAGGCAGGGGAAATAATTCAAACATACCAAACAATCAAATAAAATAGCCAGACATACAAGACAAAAAGCAAAGTAAAAACAGAAGTTAAGTGTCAGTTAAAAAGTTAAATGACTGGGTGACAGTTGCAGGTGTGTGCAAGCAACTCTACAACAGAGTCCTTAAACGTAATGAGGGGGATACTACTACACAACTTCAAGCACTGTCAGTGAACTATCACTTTCAAAGCAATTTCTATCCTTTCCACTATCGGCGTCGGTGGGAGAAGAAGCAGTTTTGAACAAGCCGAAGACCACACATCAATTTCACACTGAAGTCCGGGTATTGATAACCTGCACAGCTGGAGCAAATCTATTTCAAAGGTGTTTCTGTGCCCTCCAGGGATCCCTTATGCCTTCATGTGAGAATTGCTTTCTGAAAAAAAAGAAATCACTTTGTTCGCTTCGGCCTCAACTCCTGCTTGGCCACTGCAAAATATAGAAGAGAATCAACTCCCAATCCTTCGGAGGAGTGAGCGTTTTAGGGGGTTAATGTCCACAACTCCACTGAAAAAAAATACTGAAAAAAACAAGAATTTGCTTGAAGGTTCATTTCAGATTTCATCTTCAAAATTCCATACTTTCCCCATACAGTTTCTTTGATTTTAAGATTTTGGGGTCTATATGATTTTAACAGATACATATAATAGTATTTTTTCCATACTTTTCCACATTTTTGTGCTATTTCTAAACTTTTCAAAGCCATAATTTATATTTTCAGACTTTCCATATGTGAAGTCAGTGTCTCTCGTTAAAATGGACATTTTCCACAGTGAAGTGGGAATGTGTTTAGGGGAGCCCCTCCGCTGGGAGAACATGCTTTGATGAAGCAGATAAATACTAGCCTGGTTGGAGCCATTTGAGCTTACAAAGAATGAAAAGTTAAATGAGATTAACAAGCAGACAGGCAAGTAGATGAGTGAAAGACATATCAGACCAGAGTCAGCGATAGGGCCTTACAGGTTAGAGGGCATCTTAGTGGGATGACTGAGCGAAGCAGCTCAGTTGTAAGGGGACCAAGGAAGTCTCGTCACATTGGTGTCTAGACAGTGAGATCAAGCTGGATCCATTTTAACTTATCTCTCATTCTAATTTAATCCTTGTGTGCTAACTACAGGTAAAATGATCTCTACCCCCATATGCGCACAACATATTTAACAGGTTCCCTCTCATGCACACACACACTGAAACTCCACCCACTCTCCCTCAGCTCAAACCACAATTCCCATGCAACTACGTGATCCATCGGTACTGCACTTTGCCCTCCATTACAGTACAGTTCTATAGGAGAATATGAAGATAACATAACATGATGCACGGCATAGAAGGAGAGAGACATTGAGAAAGAGAGAGGGTGTGGCAGAGAGAGGAGAGAGAGAGAGGAGCCTAGCGCTGCACTGTGATCTTCACTGGTCTCTGATATGAGATGCTATTTTGGGTGATAAAGGAAAAGCCCCAGGGATGCTGGTGTTGGAGATGAGGGAGATGAGAATGCTGCCAGAAAGACTTGGTGTCCGGGTCACATGCAAGCGAGGGTGTGAAGATGTGTTTTTGCGGCGGCTCTGTGGTACGAATTAATTGGGTGGAGAGCCGCCGTGAAAAATAAACTCTCAAAATGAGTTGGTTTTCAAACGCAGTCACAATGACCACAGTGTTAAGGACACAGACACAGACAACCTGGCGTGTGCAGCTTACTAGCTTTAGAGACTTAGCGCTAACCTTTTGCTTGACATCTTAATCTTTGCAGCTTTGTGAAGTGCTGGCCGGTCCATATAGATAGGGAATGGGGAATTGGAACACTCTACTCTTTAAAGGTTACGCCGACTCACACAAACGAGTGAACGATTAATGAAAAGAAATCCACTTCTTAACAATATATCAGGCTGCTTCAAGTACCATATGTTGTCTTGCAGTATTATTTTTGAGAGTCTATGAGAACCTCAGTGAATCATTCACAGCAGAAAACTGTTAAAGCTTTAAATTGCACCTTTTGAAGCTATGCTAGACTAAATCTCTCCAAAAATGACTTGTCTTTGGAGTGATGCAGTACTCATACATTTGTTCCATCATGCCAAAAAAAATCATTTGAAAAAACGTACACCTACTGTTAGAGAAAGATTGACAGCACAAAATGAAACCGTTTCAGCAGATAAATCATTGCTTGATAAATCATTACTTCCTGTAATGGCTTTTTATTACAAAATGGACACGGTGTTTTGGACAAGAACTCTTGCATGCAGTCGACAGGTTTCTGTATAAATCTGGACCTCCGGATTAATCCCTCCTTCCTCCTCCCCGGATAATAAAACCTGTCTTCAACTGCCCCTAATCCCCCTAAGGAGTGTGGAGATTACCAAGATCCTCTGAATAGCTCACATTTCCCACAAGAATACAAGACATTTCTCGCTCCTAGGGAATGCACTGAGTTTTATTTAAACAATAGGCCTCATGTACAGTATGTAAATGTGTTTCTAAAAAGGTGTTTTTAAATGAAATTCCATCTACGGGATTCAAACCCTTCACAGTGATAGCTTTGTCTTTTGATTCATAAGATTGTTGAAAAATGGCAGTGTAACACAATGACTTTTTCACAAAGTCTCTTTTTGCTTCCACAGGGAGGTCAGGGTCAGTTACGAAACATCCCAGGAGCTGGTAGGGATTGTCTATTGTCTTGCTTAAAACAAAAGCTAAAATTTGGAGTGACAAGACAAAAGAAGGCAACGCCGTTTTTATCTATTCGTGACGTCTTTTTCTTTTCACCATTGTTCTACTGTAAAGAATCTGATGAAGGTTACATCTTCACACGTGAGACTGGTATAACTAACCATATGCCAAGACATAAGGTGTTAATTTAAGTTCAAGTTAGACGTCGTCAACAGGCTGGTGGGGGAAGGCTACGTGGTCTTGACTACGTAATTTAGTGTGAGGAGGAATAGCTCATACTGTTATCTGTGAGTGAGAGAACTCAACAGCTGTTTTGGGAACAAACATACTCTCGTTCACTTGGCCGCCTCTTCTTCCTCCACTTCCTCACAAGGAAATGGCATTTCAGTGGTGTCCCGCTTCCAGATTTCAATGTTTCTGGTTGAAACAGGAATTCCAAAAAGCTTTGCGCATAAGCTTGAGCTGTCACAAGATCTGGATTCTTCAAAGTGAAGAAATTGAGGTGGTGGTGAGAGGGGGTGTCTTAGGAAAATGAAACAGGGTGGAGGGTAGGTTTTATAGGATGGGAGGCATGAAGGGGGATGATAAAATAACACCATTTAGTAATCACTCAAGATTTGCCGTTTTCCAGAAAGAAAGATTATGTGATTTTGATCTAAAAATATGTTTTTTCTAGGTCTATGTTTTGATATGGAGCATTACCTAGCAAGCTGAAAAGGTCATTTTTCATTTCATTGTGACTTTAAATTGAAACCGTGGCCAAGTAGACAGTTGTACCATTACATTCACTTTTATCAGAGAATGAATGTTCTAGTCGTATTTTCTTTTGTGTTGACCTTTGGTAACTTTGAATTCAAGGACACGAGAGATTCTAAAGCAAAGCTTTCATTCCTTTATAGTTCGTGTGCAATAACTTAATAGCTTAGAGACTGACAATGGCTTACAATGAAAAGCAAAGTTGACCGTCAAAGGACAGAAATGTATTAAAGAATTATCCTCTCCTCCAAACTGGACATATTTCCTCCATAATATACGTACATGCCGCTCTGCCATCTCTTCATAGGGGCATCTTGAGCTGAGGATTTAAATGGATGGGAAACTGACTCATTGTAAGTGCAAGGAAAGATTAATGTCCGATGGTTTTCCCCCTGATGGCCTACTAGAGATCTCAGCAAAACGTGGTTATTACGAGAAGAAACACAGAATGACACATCCAGAAAATAATGTTTGCACATGTCAAATACATCACGGATCCTTACTTGGCTACAGACTTCTATCTCTAATATTTTAGCATAATGCCACCCCTTCTACTGTACTTCTACCTTCTACCCTGTCAACTGCCTACATAATTAATGGATATTTTCCAAGCTTATACTACCCTTATCTTCATCAGTAATAGCACTAATAGCTTGAACCAGTGATTCCCCACTGTTTTCAGGATGAACTGGGCTAATTGGACTCAGCTTTGACCAGTCTACATTATTTGCTCTGATCTGAAATAATGAGGTCAGTAATAAGGTTACACTATCTGACTGCTCAGTGTGAGGCAAACCAACGAGGATGAATGAGACGCTTTGGCATCTGTAGCAGGTTTGACGTCGGGCCTACAGCAATTTTGAACCTGCTGTGATGTGATTGCTGTTGTACCATGTCGTGAGGAAAGCACTGCAGACTAACCAGTGGCGTGCCTTATCAACACGTAACTGGCCACATATGAGAGGTTGACATGTTGGAAGGAATAGGGAGGGAAGTTGCAGGAAGGAAGAAACAAGCAAATGAATGAACATAGGAGGGAGAGAGGTACTCTGCAATTCCTACAGAATAGGATGAATCTATTGCAAGTGAACTGTATCTTAATGAATGTGCTGAGTTGTGACAGCGTTCATCAACTGCTTTGCTGGGCTGTCCTTTAAATAAGGGCTAGAAGTGTTTTGATTGGTCGAAGATGTGTGCAATAATTCCCATAAAGCACAGCTAACCAGGCTTTGTCAAAAGTGGAATCGGTTGCTATGCCGACCCTTATGGTACCCATAGAGCTAATTGGTCGTCTTTCTGTTCTCCTGGTTTTAATACTTGTGCAAACTCTACTTTAAAGAAAACGTTTCAGACAGTACAGATACTGCACGTTGATCAGTGCATTCACTGTGATAATGGATATGAAGATGGCTGGCTGCATAACCATCATGCCCATGATCATAGAATATTAATGTTAAAACATACAGTTAGACTTCATAAGAAATGCCCTGTTGTCACACCGCTCTACTCTGTGTCTGACATACTGCAGCCATCTAGTGTGGAACAAATGTTTATTGGTAATGGGAAGGGAATATTGTAGGAGAGAGGTATAATGTATAGGAGGAAGGTGAATTCAAGGTGACTATGTAGTGACCTAGAGCTCAACAGCAGACAGATGGCAGTCCTGTATTCAGAACAGAACAGCAGGCCAACATAGATACCATTGAGATCATTGTGAATCTTAATGCTATTCACGATTTTGCTAATTGCACTTAACTCATTTCACATCTCTGTGTGACCCACATGTATGTTTCACCAGGGGACAGGAGGTAGGGGACTGCTCAGGTAGACACAATTGGACACAGGTGGACAAAATTCGCTCACTAGGATTGCAATGTTATGCGATGATGTATAAGAAATGAGTAGAAATGGATGATCTTATGCTAGATATCCTGTAAGTCCCGACAATTTAACAAGTGTACGGTTCTAAGGCTGAGTATAGACCCTCCTCTGCAAACGACATCACACCACTGAATCTCGCCTTGAGATAGGTGTGGGAGTGATCCACTCCCGTGATGTTTGATCCCTGTCTATCTGCAGTCCCATAGTTCCATGTGACTTATATAAGAAGAGAATCATCCTACAATATCCACATGCTATCGGTTATTGGATTTCTGTGTACTTACTGAGACTTGTCTTGGAGAGATGGATTTTTATGTATTTTATAGATTCAAATGGTGGGATGGCGGAAATCAGTTTAGGCTTGTGTAGTACTCTCATAATCAATGGTTATCTCCCATCTTTGGATACCTATAAAACCATGAGGATTATATATTGCAAAAACATCTAGAATACTCTTCTGATGCATACAGAGGTTTAAAAGGAGATGGATCAGGACCAAAATACAAATAAATACTGTAGTATTAAGCAACAAAATACACATGCACGCACACTATTTCAGTTCCTTTGCTGGCATCATCATGTGCATCGCAGTGCATCATGCATTATGAACTATAATGGCTCATTTAAACCTGCCATTGCTGAGCTACATAAGCAAGCCTCTCGTGCCATGTATGCCCTTCTTTGTAAATGCAGAACTTTTGATTTACCACTAGACGTCACACTAGATCTTTTTGACAAGTTGGTTTCACCAGTCATGTTGTATTCATGTGAAGTCTGAGGGTTTGAAAGAATTGAATTACTAGAAAAACTACATCTTAAATTCCTCAAGTATATTTTAAAAATGAAGTCAACAACGTGTAATAATATGGTATAACCAAGAACCTCTAGCATCACAGCTCAAACAGGCATTCGGTGTCATGATGCATTGGTAATGTTGAAGTAGTGTGTGTGTACACCATTACTTGTGACCAGATGTGGGGTGCAATAGCAGAGGAGGCTAGATACATTTTTGAGCAAGGTTTCAAGTTTGAACCAAATGCACCATGACTCATTCAATACCTGTGAATGTGTCATACTGTATGTCGCTCTTATTTCCTGTGGATAATGGCTGGTTGATTTTATGTCCACCGAGTTCAAAAGAAAAAACGGGAACCAAGCAGCGCTGATTGGCCTGGAAAGAGAAGAATGAAGTATAGCCTTCCTGTCATTTTACATTGAAAGCTAAATAAAGATCAACCAGTGCTCATGCTGCACTCTGTGGCCATGAGGTTTCAAACTGCAGTTTTATAAGACTATGTAGCCCTTCAATTCAATTCAATTCAATTTAATTTAACTCCTGACCATGATCACATGGTATGGAGCACAGAATCATCCACATCGCAATCAAACATCATTTAAACAGTGGTAGTACGTTTTTCAACCATCACTTCAACAAAACATCACTTAAACAGTGGTTATTAAGTTTTTCAAAAAAGCACGCAGTTTACCAATCGTTTTTCGCTTATCGGATTGCATTAGTTAAATTAACTTAAACATGGAAGGACGATTTACATAGTACTTTAGTAGATATTTTTTGTCTGAAAAATGTTATACTAGCATTCTTACATTCAAAAAGGACATGGAACTCATCACCAAGTAGGGTATCATTACAGAGGTTACAGAACCGCTGGCTTCTGTCCAGCCCTTTAAACCTTCCAATGACCTTTGCGATTCTGGTGTTATTCACCCTAAAATTACAAATAGCCTGTCTATACTTTGGATTTTCATACAGTAAATATCGTTCTAGCTTGAACTCTTGTTTAAATTCTATATAGATGTCACATGATGTCATACTATTAAGCTCATTATGACACTTTTGTATGAACTTCAGCGACTGTTCGACAGTTAATTTCAACCAGTCAATGCACATTCCTGTGAAAGCCAGAGGTGAGACAAACCACATTCATCAAGTATCTGTTTCACTTGTAACACCCATGGTGACACATACACACCTAAATTGAGCAGACAATTGTACATTATTGGTACATAGTTACATAACTATCAGTCACGCAGTCAGTGCATGGAGTGCCTGTGGCGCTGAGAAGATCATCCTGTCATTCGGCTTTGTGTTAATTTACAAAACTAAAACTAAAAAACAAAACGTCTCTCCGATGGCAGCCAGCTCACATCATTCACTTAAAGGAGCCAGTTCTTTGAACCGGCTCGTTCGCGACCGACACATCACTAGTACAGGGAGGGAGAGGGACTATACTGTTGTGCTAATATTGTGTATTAGCAGCATGTGCTATCCAATTGTATTCCAGAGAAAAACAGGCGATTGTGGGCCGGTATGTGACTGGTTTGGACAAAAGTCCCAGGCTGAATTTTTGTCCCAGTACATCCCTGCTGTGCTACATACAGCAATAGGTCCAGATGAATCTGGGGGGGGGTCGATGATGACTAATATATTTCCAAAATACATATTAAATTTCAATACAATCTTTATTAAGGACACATGAGGGGTTCATAGCACAATAAAATACAATAATAAAATAGTAAGGGGCATATGGGTAGTGTAGGGGTAAAGTCCTTGCCTACCACCGCAGAGACCCGGGGTTCTCCCCCCGGCAGCGGTACCTCCAGCTTGGTCGGGCGTCCATACAGACACAATTGGTTGTGTCTGCAGGTGGGAAGCTGGATAAGGGGATGTGTCCTGGTTCAGCAGGGAGGGGAACTGGGGGTAATGGGGGCTTCTTCCGCACGTGTCACGCCCTCCCGGAGAAACTTCTCGTAGTCGGGCGAAAAGAATCGGTGGCTGACCCAACATGTGACGGAGGAGGCATGTGTTAGTCTACACCCTCCCCAGGCCGTCAGAGGGTGGAGCAGTGACCGGGACCGCTTAGACCGGGGGAATTCGAAACCACAAAATTGGGGAGAGCACTCCAACAGCTCATCTGTGAAGGAGTCCAGAGTCTGCTTTGAAAAAATAAATAATAATAAGTAAGAAAAATAAAATAAATAAAGGAAATCCACAGAAGGCCTTCCACAATGCTCATACATTCACATTCACATACAGGCTGGAACACCAATGGTTCCAGATTCTAGATGAGAACCTGACGGAGCTTAGTCCAGAGTTAGTCAGGGCTAAAATAACACTGTTTACCCAATCAGATAACCTACACATACATTTATATATAAGATTCCATATTACAGCAGAGCTGGTGGGTACACCAACATAAACAAACATTTGGCTTGCACTGCAGCTTCTTTAGCTTTAAGCAGCAGCCTCATAATGTCACTGTAGGCCACTTTGAGTCTCCGTATGCTGCCTCTTTTATAGCAGCGCCACAGGTGGGCAGTATATAGTGGGGTACAGAAAGCTTTAAAAAGTGAGGTCTTCACAGTCACTGAACACATACTGAATTTACGAGCCAACATGTAAATCAGTGGTTCCCAACCTTTTCCAAGTCACGGCCCACTTGAAAATCTCAAAAATGTCGGCGGCCCACATCCGACCCCATAAACAATACGGAGGCCAAATAATGCGTCTCAGAGCACTTTTTACCATGGAACACTCAGGACTGAAGTGAATCCAGGGGAAACATGTTGGAAGCTCCAGTCACTAAACAGCATCTGAAACATGTTGCAGCACTTTCAGTATGACAGAGTTTTATGAAGCTGTTGTTTGACGAGGGGAGATCATTCCTCGATTCAAGTCTTGACTCTCTTTCCTTTTAATTCTTCCTGTCGCTAACCAGCTATCCATGTTAGTTCTCCATATCTAGGTGCTGGCAAGCACCTGCGCCCATACAAACACAAAAAAAAAAAAAAAAAAAAAAAAAAAAAAAAAAAAACGAGAAAAACACAAAACAAAAACAAAAACAAAAAAAAAAAAAAACAACGAGAAATCATGTTACCGCACCCCTACACTAACCGCAAGCACCTGCGCCCAGACAAACACAAAAAAAACCAACGAGAAATCATGTTACCGCACCCCTACACTAACCGCTTGCCAGCACCCTTATATAAGACTTGCTGCGTAAAGCCAATAG
>CABFOS010144982.1:0-11602 GCA_900660315.1 Diretmoides pauciradiatus
GCTAGGCTAGTGGAGCCAACTGTTTCCAGTCTTTGTGCTAAGCTAGGCTAATGGAGGCAACTGTTTCCAGTCTTAGAGCTAAACTAGGCTAGTGGAGGCAACTGATTCCAGTCATTTGTGCTAAGCTAGGCTAGTGGAGGCACCTGTTTCCAGTCTTTGTGCTAAGCTAGGCTAGTGGGAAGGCATCTGTTTCCAGTCTTAGTGCTAAGCTAGGCTAGTGGAGGCAACTGTTTCCAGTCTTTGTGCTAAGCTAGGCTAGTGGAGGCAACTGTTTCCAGTCTTTGTGCTAAGCTAGGCTAGTGGAGCATCTGTTTCCAGTCTTTGTGCTAAGCTAGGCTAGTGGAGCCAACTGTTTCCAGTCTTTGTGCTAAGCTAGGCTAGTGGAGCCAACTGTTTCCAGTCTTTGTGCTAAGCTAGGCTAGTGGAGGCAACTGTTTCCAGTCTTTGTGCTAAGCCAGGCTAGTGGAGGCAACTGTTTCCAGTCTTTGTGCTAAGCTAGGCTAGTGGAGCCAACTGTTTCCAGTCTTTGTGCTAAGCTAGGCTAGTGGAGCCAACTGTTTCCAGTCTTTGTGCTAAGCTAGGCTAGTGGAGCCAACTGTTTCCAGTCTTTGTGCTAAGCTAGGCTAGTGGAGCCAACTGTTTCCAGTCTTTGTGCTAAGCTAGGCTGACACTACTGTTTTATTTTTCTAAAAACTGGACGCACAGAAATGAAAATATCAATCGTCTCATCATCTATTTCCCAAAATGTTGAACTACCCCTTTAAAGCTATTCAGGGCACACTCTTTTTTATGCACAAGATACTATGAAACCGCTTCTTTAAAATGCTGCAGCTGGGACCGTTAAAAGAGATTTACACTAAAATAATGAAAGTTGTTTGCCTGTTAGTTCGTCACTGAACTTCAGTAGTCAGAGATGACTCAAGTGAGTATATGTCAATATGTCTCAACACCTTATCTTCATGATGGTTTCTGTGTTGGGGAAATTTAGGCAAATCTAATCAGATCATTGCTGAGACAGATTTATATGGCTGTTTTTTATCACACTACTCCACTAATAAGGAACTTAATTGGAGGATGTTATCTACAGTTTGGGTCTGTTTCAACAGCGCAATGTCTATCAAAAACAAAACACTGTTGTCATTTTCATATTCGGTGACCACAATGTAAACACTGGTTATCAGACCTCCAGGCTGAACAAAGGTGTGTGCATGGTGGCAGCTAGTTAGCGTGAGTCACATGGCAGATTCATTACCATCAGGACAGCTTAAGCCTAATTACTGAGTCTCACAACATCCATTTGTGGTCTGGCTGGACTTTGTGACTCCTTTGTGTTGGTACACTTTCTCTGTCACACAACCTCACACTGAGACATTTACCGTCAACCCAATATGAGAAGTAGCCTAAATCCCCCCCTCCCCCCATGTGACCAGAAAAAGTATTTGTGTTTTCATGAAGATTTCTCACAGACATTTTGTTTTGGAAAGGCATTCATCTTTGTGTCTGTCTTTGTCGTTAGTCAGTGGGCCAGCAGGGACACAGAACTTGTCCTGATTTGCCCATTTTATCCAAACAGGATAAGGTTGTTTGCCAATTTCCAAGCATTTCCATTTGTTTGATTTCAGCGTCATATGTAGGCCTGGTTGTTTGTCTGCTTTTCCTTTGGGATAATCAATGTCATTTAAAATGAATAACGACCTGCAGAGTAGATCTCCTTGACCGAGAAACAATAGATGGATACTGGATACGTATCTTTCATTTACATATCCCCATGCAATCAGTACCACTCATCATCTGGTTTCACACTCTTTTGTTTAAAACAACCAGCACCATATGATGCTGTTTGTCATGATAAGCTCTGTGCGAGTTGTTGAATACTCCTGACTAGAGAAGAGTTAGACTCAGCTGTCACAACAGCTTATGTTTTCAATTTGCTCACATTTTTAAACTGCTCTGTAACCATTTGTAATTAACTTTGGATTGGGAAAAATATGCATTGCCCTTTTCAACAACTGAGAATGTATCCTCTCCGTGCCCCGTACAGATAATCTGAGAGAGGAACTCTGTTGCACTCTGTTTTTTTTCTGTTGTCATGTGCATGTTTTTGTGTAAATGCATTTCTCAATAGCTCAGTTGCTTGGTTCAGAGCTTTGCCTGTCCTTTATTTGAACAAGCTGCCTGTCAATGTGCCACGCTGAAATATCTGTGCTTGTGCACTTGCAGAACCTGACACAATTCTCATGTGGCAAAATGGAAAACATTCACAGTGTACGGCCTCCTTCATATTGCCTGATGGGAAGATTAAAGCCAATCCAAACAAAGTTCACTCTCTTTAACTTTGAGTCGGTTGATGGTAGGACCACCGAGGGGAACAACTCACTCAACTATGTCATCAGATCACATTATCATTGATCTCGGTCTCCCTCTCTCGTCACTGCTGTCTGTCTTTTCCTTTCTGAGCTCCTTCCTCCTGCACTGTATTTCTCTCTCAGTCAGATTTGATCTCTCTCATCTCCTCACTAAGACAAGAGGACTTGATGATTTTACAAGTACCAGAATAACACATCTGGCCACTGAGATTCACTGAGATTGTTTGTTTTTATCACTAGCAGCACAACAATAAGTGTCTTTGTGTGAGTAACAACACATCACCTTTGCTTGACTCTAATGCTTAATGCTTAACAGTCCCTGCTGATAATAGCAGGGAAAAGTGTGTTGGCACCACCTCTCTAGGTAATTGTGTAGTCTATTTTTGGCTGCGGTGTCTTCACACTAAAAAGATGGCATGGCTTGCTGCCACTGTCACTAGGGCCTCTCCGTAAAGTCTTCATGGACAGCAAGGGACTTTGTTCACAGTAATTACTAAATAAACATTTCCAGAGTCCACGCACACAGCTGCCAGGGTTCAAAATGAAAAACACTTTGGGAACATAACTTCAGATTCAAAATGAGAGGCACATTGTAAAACACAGAAGTAACTTCTCAAAGTGGGGGAAAAAGTTAATAAATGCAGAGTCATCAAAACCAGGAAAATACCGTTTTTTTGTTTGAGTGCTACTGTGCAAAGAAGGTAGAAACAAAAAGTTATAGATGAGTATTGGATTCAGTTTTGACAGAGGTCACCCACATTTTACATAAATTGGTTGAGTCCTCTTTAACTATATAGAATTAAGATCAGACACAAATTCCAATTTGATTAGCAAATGTACTGAGGGCAATTAATGAGGGGGATTTCCTTCTCAATCAAAGACCTGTGCCCAAATGAGAATAAATTGAGTCACTGTGATATTTCGATCACTAGTGAAAGAATCATTGAAATGATCTGGTACAGCCAGATGAATAATTAAGTATACCATGCAGTTTCTTTTAGTGAGAGAGATGCAAGATTTCTAGGGTCGTTATGGATATTTAGGATAATTACGAAACCCCCAAAACAAGATGAACAACAAACTGTCTGGCTCTGTTGTGGTTGAGGATGTGGAGTCTGGATATCTCCAAATTTGCTCCATATGTCTGGCAACTCCATTGAACCCTCTGCTTAAACATGCCAGGATGGATGTGATCCATGCTCAGCCAGTGGGCTGTGGTGTTGTTGCTCTACTCTACAAGAGCATCGCATCAGTATACAGTAAACACCAGTGGAACCTGACATGGATAAAGAGACCTACTACTGTGTCAAGTATGGAGTATGATGCTTTTCATTTATGATAATTATTTTTGAACTTTTGCAATACACCTCAAGTGAAAGTATGTGAGCATTGTTTTTGTTGTTCTGTCTAACTGTGCGCTGATGTATGGAGAAGTTAGCGTGTAAAAAGTGTTAAAACCCGCTAGCTGAGACAGTGAGAGCAGCACGAATGAGACCATTACAACCAAATGTTATGATTGTTTATTTGTGTCTGTTCGGCTTGATGGCAGCCTGTCGGTTCTGTTTCCCCAGATCTCTCAGTGAGCGAAATCATCTGGACAGGGGCCACGGATGGGGCCAGTGATTACCTAAATAGCCCTCTGGTGTGACTCACACTTCCTCTGTCCTCTTTGTGTGTGGATGGCATGTGGCATTGTAGGAGTGATCATATGTACATGCATAGATCAGCGTCTGTGTAGGTAGTGCATGTTTGTATGTGTGTATGTGGGCATGCACATACTGCGCATGCACTTGCCTGTTGCATTCATGTGCATACAGTCTGGGATCTGCTGAGCTTCTCTCCACCCATGGTGGGCCTCTCTCAGCCAGATGGATGGTCTCAACCAGTGTCAGAGAGGTGACAGCTGGCTGGCCTGGCCTCTCCTGGCCCAGGGTCTGGATCCTGTCGTCTGACAGCTCCTGACAGCTCCTGACAGCCCCTGATGTGTGACACATCCACCACTCCCCCCACCCATGAGCCTGCATCATGGAAACTCCTGGTTTGCTGAGAAATCAATGATGTCTCGCAGCGTGCTTTAATGAAATGTAAATTGTATGAGGCACACCCCGGCGAGATGACGCCTGAACTCATAAGTGTTCTATAGGAAGCAGCCACCCTACTGTTGATTGAATAATTAGCCTTTTCATTGACAGTGAGTAATGTTTCGAGTAATATCTGTGGCTACAGAGGGAAAAATTAATAGTTGGTTGACTCTTATGACATCATACCCTAGACTGATAAGCAAAACACTTGTTAAAACATGCAACATTTCAAAAACCTTTCTTCTGAAAGGAAAGCTACACAGACTATTAAAACATCATGAATTAGAGTAAGCTAGTACTTCTTTCCTTCCTTATAACATCTCTCTCTCCCTCCTGGCTCTTTCTCCCTCTCTCCTTCACTCTTAAGTGCCTCCGACATTATAGTCCACTCGTTAGAGAGGCTGGAGGTAACCTGGGGAGTGGAGCCGGAGCTGGGGACTATGTACAGGGACTGTGTAATGTGTGAGTCATTATTTTCAGCTTCCATGCAGCAGGCTGCGGGCTTCAGCGGGACAGAGATGGGCTATGCTAAACCAGGTCTGCTGGGTTCTGTGTTAATGAGACAGCTCTGCGGGGATGAGAAGAACACACACAGAGCAACTCAGGAGACGTCTGCCGGGCCTCCCATAGGTAATTCCCTTAAATGAAAAGCAGACCGCATGCTAGTCATTGCTGCATCGAGGGGGTGAGGATGAATGGTGACGGGGTTGTATTTCAACACACCTCCCCATGCTCTTATTACGGGACCAAGATGAGTGGAGGCTGGAGTACCTTGTTCAGACACTCCCTGCCGATACTTTCTTACCCAATTATCCTTGAATAGAATGACTTGTGTAACACTGACTGTGTCATGCGGCTTTAGAATGGCTGTTTTAGCAGATAGAGGCCTTTGATTTCTCACATTGTGTTTTTCTGCCATATCCAACCAAGGACACCACCACGACTGAAGGACTGTACATCTGGGAAACATTAGGGCTCATCGAAGAGGCTCATTTAAGGGCCTTGTTAGCTCACCTGGCGCTATAAGTAGCACCATTAAGATTGAGCCACTTAATATGTGAGCAACCTCAGTTCACACATCGGTATTTGATGAGAAAGAAACCCCAGCGTGTCCCTCAACGTGCCATCTCGACTCCGGGCTAGCATCAGCCATCGCTATCAAACCGGCCCAAGCTGTGAATCGTAGCGAATAGTCTTTCCAGATGTTCTCCCTTGTATTTCATTGAATCCAACACCTCTTCAGGCCACTGTCCAGCCATAAATCACAGCCTGCCTGCTGCATGAGGAGAATGAGGGGCCGTGGCTCGATGCATAGGTCACATGCTCGATTCATGAGCTCACTGTGAATATCTTCAGGACACCAGCGAAACAATTAGCTGTTACCTTCACTCCCAAGGCCACAGAGTCTCTTAAAGGAGTTTTAGTATCCCTTTATAAGCGCTGAAGCCCCAGCTCAAAGCCGTGGGGACAGCAGAGCTTTATAAGAACTATTTGGTTTTATGGGGTATTCTTGGATGACAGTCGACCACGAGTCACTGTGCAGTGTTAGAAACAGTTCACGGCTTTATTTGGAAGTGAGCTGCAATTCCAAATGTCTGAAATAAGTTGCGCTGAACAGATGTCTGATAAAAACGTTGTGCTCTCATCCACCTTGCATGAATGTACTCTTTCTCCATCGCCGAACCAGAATAACGTCCTGGTAAGGATGAAACCCATATCAATATTTAACATATGGGCTAAATATTTATCCATAAACACATATGCAAAATACCCCAGACACCAATTTAATGCGTTAAGCCTTAGAAATTCTAACAATAGCGATTGTTATGTCGACTCTTGGGGATATTTCAAATGTTCTGACTCCAAATCCAGAACAAATGACACAAACCCAGGAAGGTTATTTGATCATAAGTCTATTCTCAAACAGCCTCCCGAGGCCTCTGGGAAATCATGCCACACTAAAACTGTCACCTTCCTAAAGGGGCGTCCACTCAATCCCACTTTTTCAGCTTTTATAAACGGCCATTGGCAGGTCTGTTCGTCTTTTAATGTGCAATCCATCTGCTCTGTGGCTCAGGGGAGAGGAAATGAGTAGATCCATAATCTATACCTGCACTGGCAAGATGATCTGACATGGTGAGGAGGAGGAGCGATCTGATATCAGGCCAAGGTTTATCTTTCCGTTTTTTTGTTTGGCTTAGATATATCGGTGGTATGAGGTTTGACACGGGTGAAAAGATATGCACGGAGCGATTTGCTTTCAATGCTTCAGCTCTCCAATACTGTGAATCATCAACCACCAAAAAAAAGGCGAAAAAACACACTGCTATGGATGCAAAAGTTTATGATCCCTTACTCGCACTCTGTTAGACATTTCCCAAATAGTTCCCCACCCTCCACATGTGATGGTGTGTGAAGTTGAAGTTATGTGTGACGGGGTGAGTATTTTGAGGTTTGAGGTTTCACCCTTTATATATGATAAATGACTTCTGCATCATCGAACGCAGGAGTCCTCTTCCTCCCGCTGAGTCGGCTACAAACATGAACGGGGTCTTCTGAATCATAGTTTTTAGTTTTCATATTGCTCTATGATGTTCAGACATGTGAGACTGATAGCACCCTCCCCTTCCCTTGACCTCCTTACCTTTATGACCTTTGACCCAAAGAGACCCCATGGGGAAAGTGTAATAAATGGAAAAAAGTACAAGTGAAAAACATCTGAAGTGATGAAAATTGAACGCCGTTGTTTTGTTCTGTATCTCAGTGACAGCCAACTTCTTGTAGAGTCATGTTTCTTCTCCCTGGGGCCCTGATGCTCCACATAATGGCCCCGAGTTCTCCGCAGTTACAGTTAGAAGCCTGCCACTTTTTGCCTCCAGAGAGCCGCCTCTTCTAAGCCAACAACAAACCTCAGAGCAGCTGCACTGACTGTCATAAGATCATCGCTTTATTTATTCTATACAAATCACTTGCACATGTTCGGCGCTGCCTTGCCCTCAAGGTTAAAACACTTCCCGCTCTCAGCCGTGCCCGGGGAGGGATGGAGAGTGGACAGTGGCGGAGTGATAGATCTGCTCTCGGCTGCAGCCGCTATAGCGGTTGCTCTCATTTCCCATCCACACCTCACAGCGAGGTGGAAATCAGTTCCAGAGACATTCATGCGTGATGTTGTATTGATTCTCGGCCTGTTTGTGATCACACCTTTAAATCTGAATTAAAGTCAAATCACAAATAACATGAGGCAACACCCTCACATGGTAAACAATTACACTCAATGTCATTTGCCAGAGTCGAGCTGCCTGGGGCAATGGTAAGTTGAGCGGGTGATGAATTGTGCTATTTCCATATCAAAGACAGGCTTCTTGGTTTCAGGGCCCCTGTACCTCAACATTATGCGGTCAAGGGTCTGACTGATAAATGAGCAAACTAATTTGAGGAAGGAGTCCTGTGGTGCTACAAGGCGGCTGGAGCTGGAGGTCCCCTGACAGGCGAGGATGTGTCATCACCAGGCCTCGCTACAGGGACCTGTAAGGAAGTGCCTTGAGGTTGGTGCAGACAGTGGACGGGCTGACATTACGCCCTGCCCCGCACCTTCCATGTAAGCTGATGAAGCCTGCTACAACCATCCACATTCATCATGGGCCTTGTAAATGTCAACGCGGGAACTGTTCTAGACATGAACCGCAAACGAAGGTGAATCTAAACAAAAATAGGTCATAACCTGGATTCCATTACAAAGCGTTAGTAATTAGGCTGTGCTGTTGCTGAGGCTAAAACGGAAGATCTATTTGGAGCAAAACCCAACCGGTGACCTTTTGATGTACAGCACCAAGGTAATTTGTCAGAAATTAATCATCACCTTAACTTTGGTTGGCGTCCAATGCAAAGACAGCTTTCACCAGTGCCAAAGTCAATGGCACCACACACAATAGCAAAGACTCTCAACTAGTAATAACAAACACACTTTTATTGCACTTCCGAGTTGTGTTCCAGGAATTTTTTTACAGCATCTCAGATCATTGGCACCGTTTGTTATAGAAGTCTTTCATATTTAATAAAATATATTGATAGCAACAGCCATTCGTGAAATTTTGGCAAAGCAATTTGAGCACATTTGCCTCTTAAACTCTGGGACGCTCCACGGGGAATGGTATATCCACATGTGTTCCTTTCCTTGACATTCTCCTTTGCTTTTTAACAAGCTTGCAGAGACACATAAAGCCTTCTTCGTCCATCCAGAGGGAAAGGTTGATGCAAATCTGTAATCCTGGTTTTCAGAGGACCCCCCCTCCAATGCAAATCAGAAACTAATCATTTTATATACAGTAAAAATAAAAGAATATACAATGTCTACTAAATAAGTGGGTTCAAACAACCCCTCATGATGTGAAATTTGTCCACTAAACTCTATAATTCATATTCTACTGCATCAAGGACATCACTGAAGTCTTATCCCTTCATGTCTTGAAGCACATTTGCTCATAGTACCATTAAGATTGTACCAACTAGAATGTAATAATAAAGACAAACACTTTGATGCCGTGCGTTTTGTTTTGAAATTTGGATCCATTATAAATGGGCTTCTTACAAACAAACACATGCCTGGCTTCCTCAGAGCTCCTTAGAGGATCCCAAAGCTTAGGCATAAACAATGCCACAGAAATCATGAAAGGGAATCGTAAATCCTCTCCATGTCATGTGCTCTCACCATATCCATCAGCTTGAAAGGGCTGTTTTAGGATGAGTGGACAAAATGCACATATCCCTGGATTTGACATGGAATCATTTGAGCCACAACTGGGGCATAAATCCGTTCTATCCTAATCCTGCGGTAACTTGTAAACAAGCAGCCTCCTGCTCAGATGACATATACCCCATACCGATGGAACTATTTCTCCTCGTTATTCTTCTAGTCTTACAATACGCAAAGCTTTTGAATCCACTTCCACTCAATAGGTTGTGGGGTTCTTCCTTTCATATTTTCTATGGTTTCTTGCTGCTGCCTCTCATGAAAGCATGTACCCAAGGCGACTGCATGCTGTGTGCTGTCCGCTCTCCCTGGCTCTGGCCTTGGCTCCAGCGTCTGAATCAGAAAGAGCCTTTTACTGGATGCTGTCCTGCTCACTGAGGTGTTGGACTCAGCTCTCCTCTCTCTTTCTTTGGACAAAACATTTGCCAAGGGACAAATATTCTTTTTTTTTACTGCAAATCTTATATAAGCTCATGCTAGGATAAATGATTTTCTACCAAGACGTAACGTTTACCTGACTTTTATGATTTGATCCGAAGCACATGTGGAGAATACCTACAATAAAGCCATAGCTGTTAAGTGGAACTGGGAAGACAGTGTATGAAATTTGCTAGAAATTTGTCAGAGTCCAGATGCCACCTTTATAATAACACTTAATTTCGAGAAATTCACTTAATGCCGATAGCACTGTGTCTCTTCAGGCATGCCCCTTGGTTAGTCTCAGTCCAAGGTGGTTCAGATCAGCTGCATTGTACGCTTCTTCCCCAGAATATTATACAGGCGTCATAGCCCAGGCCCCTCTGCCCTCATAAACACATCCAGAAGGGAGTGATTATTTCTCAAGATGTGGAGATTGGGGACTTGCCAGTTCATGCCTCTTTAAGAGTGTTTTGGCATGGTGGCCTGTTTTGCCTCACAATGCTTTTGTTCCTTTAGTTTGGGGAGATGCTTATCCCGCCCATTCAGTGGGCCGTGTGTCTTTGTCACCTCAAGCAAAGGGAGAAACTGCGCTGTGGGCTGCTCTGTTTGTGTCTCTTCTAATGAAATGCACCATATCAAGTGTCCCCAAATTAGTAACAGTATTGCAGGTCATAAAACATGGCATCTCCTTAATCCACAGTGACACGACCATGCCCACAGTCTCTCATGTTGCAACATGAGGAATTCATTTCCATCTAATATGGGGCTTCTAAGCTGTGTTCAGGCATTTTTGAGGAGACCAATTTGTCCCCAGATTGTGAAATTTGAAGATGTAATAAATCAGGACATTGTGCAGGGATACTATGAGTGGTTGAAGCGTGGGCTTTGAGAAATGATTTTTAAAAAGTGTGTTGAGTCAAAAGAAAGATTTTTATTTTCCCTTCTCTCGGAGGGGTCCTCTGAAACGGTACCAAGGGGCAAGTTTGTTATGGAGAAACCACAGATAAGAGCTTTGATGAGTCAATTCTGAATGCCAAACTATGTCCTGTTTCAGCATGAGGTCTTTATTCAGTCACATCTCGAAATCTAAAAACGGTCCTAATATGTTGTAACCGACGAAAATTCAAGTCTCCCATCTTTTTCTGCTGCACTATTTCTGATCATTCCTCCACTTGCCTGATTGTGCAGTGAAATCAGGGTTTGTAACACTGGACAGCAAACAGAGAAAGTATCAGAAATCTCCAGCCAGGCTGAATTATGCAATCAGACCAGACCAGCTCATCTCTGCATACCTATCATTATAATTATGTTGTAGAAATAGTACTGGTGCTTTTCCCAGACCTATATGTACAGAATCAGTCACACAAGATCAGGCTTGGCAAGTGTTTATTTTCCCCAATACTAAATGGGACCCTGGGGGTATTATGCTCTATTCCACTTCATCTCTCACTTCAAAGGTTCTGCTGAGAATTAACTTGACTTATTTCATTCACAAAGGGAGCTAACTTGTCCCAGGAACTCTCCAAACATGAATAGACAGAAAAGGGACACACAGTGGACTCATCATTTCTCATCATTGTGTTGCCTAATAAAGTCTACATGAATGCTAAATGTTCAGAAAGTGTTCCCACTGAATACATTCGATTACTGTACATTACAGTCATTTTGCAGATGCTTTTATCCAAAGTGACTTACAATAAGTGCATTCAACGTAGGCAGCCAAGAGAACTACCAGGCATCATAAGTGCATCTCCTTTCTAAATAAGCATCTAAGAGCAGAGTGCTAAAGTAAAAGTGCAAAAACAAATAAATACAAATACAATGAGTGCTAAGAAGGATCAGGGTAGTTACTTCTTGAAGAGGAGGGTTTTCAGCCTGGTGAAAGATGGGCAGCGTCTCTGCTGTCCTGACGTCAGTGGTGAGTTCGTTCCACCACTCTGGGCCCAGGAGGGAAAGGAGCCGTGACCGGGTCGAGTCGCCTCGAG